>JARHVA010002981.1:1965000-2240414 GCA_037957365.1 Torreya grandis
GGTAGCATGATAGAGAAGTTTGAGACCTCATATCCCAATCTATTGGCCTATTGTACCCCAATGGACTCTATCACAATGATAACTAAGGAGTTTTATCTTTGACAATAAATAGGAGATTTGATAAGATATGAATCACATATTTTGGTGTGATTTTGACTTTTGACTTTTTACCTTTTTATCATTACCTTTTATTTTAATGATTTGCCTTTTAATTTTTTTATGGTTTTTTAATTCCTTCTCCATACAAATTCAGAATAACCAAACATGAATGATATAGGTGACAAATATAGATAAGCTTTAGGTTTTGATTATAAGATACAAAATACCTAAATATTTTGTCATGTTGATAAATAATTAGGCTTGCCCATAAAAAATTACGTGATCTCAAGACTAACCATATGTGTGCTTAGTATGAATGTAAAACAAAGATCAAATAGATAGTTAGTGATATAATAAGAATTATGTTTTCTAACTAATCATATGGTAAAGATAGGATATTATAGGGGAGTGGATTTATAACCAAGTAACAATAATAAATTTCATATTCAAACAAATGACATAACAAGCATAAGAATAAATCATCCTAAAGATAAATTGGTTAAAAATTAAAAAAAATTAAATTAATTCATGAAACATTTCCAAATGAAAAGTAAAAAATATAATAAATAGATTCTCATAAATCAAATCCAAATCATGTGAAACTATAATAAATATTGTGATGAAATACCATGATTTGTTCATAAATACTGATAAATTTTGTGTAAAACATCATCCATAACATTTGATACATCCTTGTGTAAATGTATTCTAATTTTAATTAAAGTCTCATCAGTCTTTGTATAAATTATTGAAAATACTTCTTGATTCACTATCTCTATTGAGAAATTATGTATACTAGAAGAAGAATGATGTTCATGGGGTAGTTCCTATGAGGGATACTAAAGGCAAAGAACTTATGATGAAATATGATGAACATCCTTAGATTTGTGAATAAATGTGGGTGGTGGGGAAGGCTAATCCTTTGTCCACAAACATCTTGGAGTATGTGGTTGAGTTGATGAAGGTGTAGGCCATAAAAAATCATGAAGTGATAATATAGTAATCAACATATATATGCATGATGTTTATTACACTTATGCAAAATATAATAAACTTATCCTTATTTAGGGATG
Organism: Torreya grandis; assembly: GCA_037957365.1. NCBI lineage: Eukaryota > Viridiplantae > Streptophyta > Pinopsida > Cupressales > Taxaceae > Torreya > Torreya grandis. The sequence goes on from JARHVA010002981.1 coordinate 1,966,173, forward strand.
TATTATGGAAGTATTTTAGGAGGAGGTAGGCTCTTATTTATTGATTGTGCCTTATTCAGGTGAAGTGTATCAATGTATTTCCAAATCTATCGATAATGAGTTGAAAAATAATGTATGTACCATGAAAACAATAAGTACATCAAGGATTAAACTATGAAGGTCAATTATCTATGGTATAATTAAATCCTAAAGCTTATTTCTAGTGTGCATAAAAATCCTTGGCCTAATCACCAATAGCTCTATGGATCTCATAATATGGCTCATCTACCCATCGTGCTAAAAGAGGGTCAAGCTTAGGTAAAGTTAATGCTATCAATCAGGAGTGTGCCTTGTGAGAATGTGTATGTTTTGTCACTCCAAATGAAACATGGAATATATAATAAGTGTGGGTGACTTTAGAAGGGATATAATCTCTAGAGATGGTGGGTTCCCTTGGTGATCTCACTAAAACTTGTTTTTAGACCTATTAACTACTAATTCTAACTATGGAAACGGTGAAAAGGATGTTATTTGTAATGGAATTGAAAGGAAAACTAGGAATGAAGGTGATTCACCAATATTTTATGACCACTTATGCTTGAAATAGACACTTTTATGAAATGGATAAAATTTCAAACATTCTCTTCACTTCAAGAATGACCTCTACAATAGTGTTTCATAAGGACTTGATAAACTCAATATTTTCAAGGAAGGAATGTAAAAGAACTGAATTCACATCCAATACTTGGACTAAAGTTGATTTTGACACTTAAAATTACCTATAAAAGTTTAAATATGTTTCATGAAGGTAAAAAAAAACTATATAATAACATAGGAAAGTAAATGCTTTACAATGTTATATCAATGGCAAATACATACACTTCACCAAAAACCTAAAAATGGAGGAGCAAAAGCTTCTTGTTTTTTCTTAAAAGGTGAGTACAAAATTTAGAATCCTTTTTACACAACCAAAATAAAAGAGTGATTATAACATTCTATAAAAATTAATAAACATAGAAAACTCAAATGATAAATGAGAAAGAAACCCCAAAATATGGGTCTCAAACTTGGTCTTCACACTCCTAAAAATGCTACATAGTATTTTCTCAAACCTTTTCATTCATCCATGTTCTTAAGATGGCATAGAAGAGAGATAAGAATGAGTTTTTGAGACTTGTAACAATATTCATCATTATTTCTCAAGTCTTGACCATTTGGAGAGTGAATATATCCTTGCTAGACCCCCTATATACTAGCTCTCATGTATTTATTGAAGAATCAGTCCTCCTCCTTGAAAATATGAATTGAATTCTTGATTTATTCTCCCTTTAAAAATTCTTATAATACATTCATGATTCATTTACATCATACATGGGAGTTTAGAAGCTCTTTAGTGCTTATTTGACTCCTTCAACAAACTAGGCATTGGAAGGAAATAAGGCTTTTTTGGAGACTTGAGACTTCTTCAAAACTTTCCAACTCCTTAAAGCTAATATTTTACCTTTTATTGCCTTTTTTTGTGTGTATAGAATATATATTATCCTTTATAAGGTTTGTTACAAGCCTTATGCAATGATTTAGTGTTTTGACCCCTTGGAAAGCTCATTCTTCAACATGGTGTAGAATAAAGTTGAGTTTGTCTTCAAGAATGAAAATTTCCTCCATGGATGGTATATTAATAGTATAAAAAACATATAAAAAGACATTTTAAGATATTAAACACTCAAAAATATTTGGTTTTGCACCAAAACCCAAAATTTCCTTTCAAATCTTTATAGCCCTCCTAATAGGTAGAGTTCCTTATCTGGAATAATATATAGATTAATATGGAAAATTTATCACATTTTTTATACCCATTAGTACCTTAAAGATTTATACAAAATTTCGTGATCATATTTTGAGTGTAATTACACTTTCCATCTCATTTTCTCTCCCAAATTAGGCCTTTAAAGTAGAAATTTTAATATAAAGAGATATAACACGTGTTAAATCACCCAAAATAATGTTATTTAAATTACCTATTCTATCACCATCTTCCATGTCAATTTTGGGGTCTTGAAACCCTATGGAAATATGTAAACCATGAAATCACCTTGTCACCTAGTCTCATTTTGAGTGTGTTTGGGATGGCTTTGGAAAATTATCCTAGTAATACCACCTATATAATATCCCATTAAATATTTAAGACTTTAATGTTGGGAGAGGGGGTGGAGGTAAATCCAAGAAAAAACACACCTGTTCTAATTCCACCCGTTAGGATCTTGCTCCTCAGAAAGAGCACAGTATGATTACCAAATATAAGCAATTGAATATGCGGAAATAACCAGAAACACAAGTAACTAGAATTCACCAATAGCACAGAATATGAGAGACAATACACTATCTTGTATTAACACTATACAGAAAAGAATACATCAAAGAGCCGCCACACTCTTTCACCTTACAGAGATTCGCCACACCTCAAGTGTACAGTAATTCTTCTCACACACACTCTCTCAAAAAAAAAAATGGTCCCAACAACCAACTCACACACAGAATTGGTGTTCACCTCACCAACCAGTCAGTAATAACCCTGCCGGTACACCAAGCACTCTATAGCACTTCAAGCTGATCTCTCATGAACCTGCAACCTGCAATTCAAAGACCAAACTTACATGTAGATCCCCAATGAGCTTGCAACAACCTGCAACTCACAGATCTTACAACTAGAAGGAACTCTTCCTTTCTATCTCATGCCCTTAAAAAATACATGCCAATGGGTCTATAAATAGATCCCTAACTCAAACAATAACTTAGACTCTTAATTTAGACAATTATCCTCACAGCCCAAGACTCTAGCTGGTCTTAACATGCAAATTCATCGTTCATTTAACTAACAGTCCGTGAAACGAGTAATTTTGGAACACACAGGTGACCGACGTCGGTCCCTGCTTGTCTAGTTCTGCCGACGTCGGCTGAATTCCTACCATCGCCGGTGGCCTTCTGCACTGGTCTCTGCCGACGTCGGTCCTGCTGCCGATGCTGGTTCCTGTAGAACTCAGCAACCATCTGTTCCTCAGTTTGCAAAGGTTGAAGCTTTTAGCTCCATAACCTAACAATCTCCCACTTGGAGATAAATAGCTGCAACTTGTACCTGTACCTGTACACCGTCTAGTTTGTTTCCTTGGCATTGTATCCCTCCTCAAGATCACTCTTGAAGACCAACCACCACAAAATTCATGGTGTAAAATCTGTCATCCAAATTACTTGCCACATCCGCATCTACAACCATGTAGATAAAGAACTTGACCCTGCATAGCATGTGCACCTGCTGCTGGTCCCACTGAACTGCCCTTTAGTATTACTCTCTCAGATTGACTCCAAACTTGTGACAACTCCCACTGCTTGGGAAAACTTAGGTTTAGTACATACCATGCACTCAACCTCATTATGTGAATCAAGACCCCTGTTCTATGAACTGTCTAACCATCAACGTGCTAACCAGCTTCACACAATCATCCTGAAACAAAGTTAACAAGACCTCCATGTCTCTAGAACACACTCATGCCAAAGAATCTTGCTGCTCCCAGATTCTCCATGACATACACCTGAACTAGCTTTACCTTTAGTTCAGCAATACCTGTATATGTAACCCTGCAACAAGCACATCATACAGAAAATAGGATAATGTAGCTAATATCATCCAACCTGGTAAAGAGAAACACAATGATCAAACCTCCATTTCCCTGTAGCTAATACAAGATCATATACCCTGATCTTCCATCTCACGTATCCATTTCCGCTCTTCTTCATCCTCAACATCCATTCGTCTCTCAGTGCTTACTTCCAATTGGCAACACTACCCAAAACACCTGTTTGGTTCTCCTCCAAGGAATCACATCCTCATCCATGCCAAGCTCCCACTGTTTCCTGGATCTACCTGTTCTGCTACTTTAGTAACTTCCTGGTTCTATGCCATAAGTGAGCAACAAGTAGTGTAAAGAAGGGAAATGACAAATTTAAGAACTTACTTACACCTTCAGTCCTCCATATGGGCGCTTGAGACTCCATGACAACTCGCTGTCCACCTAAAATTCGTCTCAGTAACCGATGCCAGTCACATCTCAGTCTACAGCCGACCGATATCGGTTCCCTGTGACTACCTCCCTACTGACGTCGGTTTCCCCTGGCCGATGCCGGTCCTTTTCTGCCCTGAGTCACCGACGTCGGGCTGCACATAGCTGACGTCGGTCCCTATCTGGACACCGACGCCAGTTTTCATGCCGACGTTGGTCTCTGTGTTTTTCTTGTGAGACCTGACTTTTTCCCATGAGCTCTTTTTGGATCAAAACCTTGTACAAATCACCCTTGCTCTGCTCAGAATTCCTCTGCACCTTATGCTGAACTTTGTCCGTCACTTTCTCCTTGAAAACCAAGGATTTCCCATTCTTGTCACTAACATCGGATTCCTCAAGAAACCTTACCTTCTTCTTCTGCATACAGAAACCACGATCCATGCCTTCCAAATCCGAAAGCATATTCTTTGACTCAAGAACCAGCATCTCCTTCTTATCTATGTGACCAAGCCTATCAAGCCACATCTCTGAATCTACAGCTGAAGTAGATAACCCAGAAAGAGAATCAGTAAAACAAGTAGATAGATAAAGCGTACCTACTTTCTTACCTCTAGCTACAACAAGTGTACCCTTGGTAACCTTCCAAGAGTCCGTTGTGAGAGTTACTGTGCAACCCTCTTCACCCAAACTTCTAACAGAAATCAGATTCCGCTTCAGAACTGGGACATGCATAACCTCTTTTAACACCCATGTGTCACCTGTCTGCAATTTCAGCTTCACTTTGCCTTTGCCAACAATCTGACAAGGCTTACCATCCCCTACACAAATTTCTCCAAAGTCTCCCTGGACATACTCATGAAAAAATTCCCTATGTGGGGATGCATGAAAAGAGGCACCAGAATCTAATACCCAAGATTCTACTTTATCCAAAGAACATACCAGAGCATCTTGTGCAACGTAACCCACAACATCTGCTTCTTCTCCATGTCTTTCATGCTGATCTTCACCCGATCTACAATCTCTCTTTAAGTGCCCTTGCTTTCCACATTTCCAGCAGGTTATTCTGCCATACTTGGACTTGGATCTTTTGCCTATCTTCGACCTTGATCTCCCACGCTCTGTCTTCTCTCTTGGCCTTCCTCTTCCTTCAACACTCAAAGCATCTCCAGATGATTCACCTGTGCTTTTCCTGCGTATCTCTTCATTCAAGATCACACTCACAACATCATCCACTTTTAAGACTTTTGAAGGAGACACAGTATTAGAAACTGCCATTACCAAACCTTCCCAACTTTCAGGTAATGAACACAAGATTAAGAGAGCTCTAAGTTCATCATCAAATACAATATTAACTGAACTTAACTAGTTTACCAAACCATGGAAATCACTAAGATGGCTATGAATAGATCCACCTTCCAACATTTGCAAATTAAATAGATGCTTCATAAGAAATACCTTATTAGAAGCTGAGGGTTTTTCATACAAATTTGCCAAAGATTTCATCAACTCCACTGTTGTCTTACACTGTGATAAGCTAGAAATCACAGATGAATCAAGACTCAATCTAACAGATCCCAGAGCCTTCCGATCAAGAACCTCCCATTCTTCATCTTTCATATCCAAGGGTTTGCTAGCAACCCCACCCAACGGTAAGTACAAATCTTTCTGATACAGATAGTCCTCAATCTGCATCCTCCATAATTGGTAGTTCTTGCCATTAAACTTTTCCATTCGTAGTTGACTGTTTTCTACCATTGCTCAACTCCCACTCAAACAGAAACCCTGTGAGTAACCTGTAATCAAAACACACTACCCAGATCTACACCAATCTGTTAGTATCCCAACCAAAAGCTCTGATACCACTTGTTGGGAGAGGGGGTGGAGGTAAATCCAAGAACAAACACACCTGTTCTAATTCCACCCATTAGGATCTTGCTCCTTAGAAAGAGCACAGTATGATTACCAAATATAAGCAATTGAATATGCGAAAATAACCAGAAACACAAGTAACTAGAATTCACCAATAGCACAGAATATGAGAGACAATACACTATCTTATATTAACACTATACAGAAAAGAATACATCAAAGAGCCGCCACACTCTTTCACCTTACAGAGATTCGCCACACCTCAAGTGTACAGTAATTCTTCTCACACACACTCTCCTACACAAAAAAAAATGGTCCCAACAACCAACTCACACACAGAATTGGTGTTCACCTCACCAACCAGTCAGTAATAATCCTGCCGGTACACCAAGCACTCTATAGCACTTCAAGCTGATCTCTCATGAACCTGCAACCTGCAATTCAAAGACCAAACTTACATGTAGATCCCCAATGAGCTTGCAACAACCTGTAACTCACAGATCTTACAACTAGAAGGAACTCTTCCTTTCTATCTCATGCCCTTAAACAATACATGCCAATGGGTCTATAAATAGATCCCTAACTCAAACAATAACTTAGACTCTTAATTTAGACAATTATCCTCGTAGCCCAAGACTCTGGCTGGTCTTAACATGCAAACTCATCGTTCACTTAACTAACTGTCTATGAAACGAGTAGTTCTGGAACACACAGGCGACCGACGTCAGTCCCTGCTTGTCTGGTTTTGCCGACGTCGGCCGAATTCCTACCGTCGCCAGTGGCCTTTTGCACTGGTCTCTACCGACGTCAGTCCTGCTACCGATGCCGATTCTTGTAGAACTCAACAACCATCTGTTCCTCAGTTTGCAAAGGTTGAAGCTTTTAGCTCCACAACCTAACATTTAATATATAATATACATCCCAAATGACATCATCTAATGATTGGGAATCTTTCTCTTTCTTAGAACACCTACAAAACACCAAAAAGCATGAAAATAGGGTATTTATGATAGTCTACACAATTACAAGTATGGAATAGGTACATATCAAAAACCTAATTGTATTAATAAACAAAATATAAGAGGTTTTAGGAATAAAATATGGAATTAGATGTGCTTTTGAGGTCCATTTTCTTTCACTGGTCACAATCAAGGTTTTAGACCTGTTTGGGGTCTTAACGATTATTCATAAAGAACATATGAAAAAATGACCTCCTTACACTTGGAAAAGCTTCCTTAATAACCTCCTCACCTATCCAAAATTTCTCATGTTCCCATTAAAATTGTGATAAATGGTATTAGCATGTAAATTTGCTTCTTAGGTGGCATGCCTAACTCTTTTTGGACTTGAGATAGGTTTAATCTAATTTTTGTGTCTAAAAACTCATACTCATTGTTGGTAGAGGCTAATAAACCTATAAAAAAATATCCAAAATTATTATACATGCTTTGTTAGTGATTATTACCCCGTTAAATGCATCTAGTGTATTGGTCAGGGGTCTTGGGGTTTAGGCTTCTCTCTTTATTGCTAGCCCTCAAAGGAACTTTTATTGAAACTAGAGATTTTATGACTCTTAATATTTTATGAAAACCTTTTATATGAAGTTTTAGTACCCTTATGTATCTTCAAGAATTTTTAAAATCTTACTTTGTGCTTAGACCTCAAATAGACCCCTTGGTCTCATGACTTCCCCTTGCCAAAAGAGTGAGCTAAGTATGAGACAAAATAGTGGGTATGTCCCATATTATTATGAACTTTAATTATCCATGGATTCATTTTTACACTCATTATAAACCCCTTTAACATTTTTTAGAGTGTGATCATGCCTATAGAGGTCTTAAATATCAATTTTCCTCAAGACTGGCTGGGTCTGCTAGTGTGGCTATGACTGATTGTGTATAGAGTTTGAGCTCAATTTTTTTAATAATATTAAAGTTTCATTTGGTATAAAACATCAATTTCATTACCTCTAGTTTAAATTGAGAAATACCTTAGTGTCCTTTCATGCACTTTGGAATATTTCTTCTAAATAGGCTTGTAGGCGGCTTATAAGGGTCATATTGACTATGTTTTATGGTTTTAGGACCTCAATTACACATAATAAATATCCTCCATATAATTTGAATTACTTGGAATCTCTTTTAATTTATATAACCTTTCAAAAATTCTTTTCTCTTCATTTTGAATTAAGACTAGCCTATCACTATCCTACAGCCTATGGGTGGCTATCAAGGTATCTTGAATGCATCTTGTGAGTTTAGGAATTCATCACTAACTTCCCTTGGTCCTTGAACTTGGTTGGATTTATAGATAGGTTATAAAAATCTCTTAACACCTTTGTATCTTCTATTTATCTTGAAGAAAGAACTGACCCTAAAGTAGGCTTGTAGGTACCTATTAGAATGGTGGACTTTCTTATCTATTTTAGAACTCATTAATTTTACATCAATGATCTCCTCAAAGGTATTTTATTTAGTTAGATATATAATTAGGTTTAAATACTTTCAAACACCTCAAATTATTTCTTCATTGGAATTAAGACCCATTGTCTAGTTAGCCATCTATCTTTGACTGCATGTAGGTCATTATATGACTATAGGTGAAAATATGATGTTGTTTGTACATATTATTGGAAGATATTGGAAGTAAAAATAAATTAAAAGGTTTATAAGATGGCTCAAAACACCCTTTTATATATTTAATACATCTTATGAAGTTCAAACTCTTCAAACATATTCATACTTCACAAGTACAAACCTTCTTCTTCTCCATTAAGGGTTTTATGCCAAATTTGACTTGTTGACCCTAGATATTAGTAAAGAGATTTTTATCTCTCATCCAATGATATAAAATAATGAATATATTAATCAAAACATCAACACTCTATCTTCATTTCCATTTTACCAACCATTTAGTTAAAACATGCCCTTCTTACCTAGTTTATGATTGGGTAGGCTTTTAGGTCTATGCTAGACTATGTGTAAAGGAATAAGTTATATGATTCACTTAAGATACCTTCATAGAGTCTGAATCTACTTATACTATCAGATCTCATCAAAATAATTTCTCTAACTCTCTTATCACCATCATATGTGTGACTATTAGAGATACCTCATCCATGTTCCTAACTGATTGTATGCCATGATTATAGGTAAGCATTTTTAGTGTTTTCCTTAGCTTATATGTAGAATTATATGACTGTAGAAATTTTAGAGACCTTATACCTTATAATTTATTTGATATTATGTTCAAAATCACCAACCTCAATGAGTTTACTATTTAACAAACCCTTTCAACCTTATCATTATACCCCCTATTTGAGCCAAAATATGATGGTTGTAATTGGAGATTAGGTGTTTATAATTCCTTTAAAAGGTCATTAACATGGATTAAGAACCTATTTAATATCATGAATATATATTAACCTAAATTATCCTCCAATACACCACTTCTAATGTACTATGATTGATTGTGCTAACTCCTTGGTGACTGTAGGTGTATAGTTATGGCTTATATGAACTATAGGTGGCTTTTCTCAAAGTCTAACTTGTTAATCTCATTTTGGACCTTGACACTTAAATCCAAAATTATGTTCAATTCCATCCATATTAAAATTTAGTTATACCTTCTCTCCTTATAAAAAATATTTCATGAAAACTTGAATGATAACCAAAATACATGGTTGTAGGTGTAGATGTGTCTTTGTATGGATTGAAGGTTCGCCACACCATTCCACCTACTTCCATTATCTCTAGATGTTAGAATGTTCATTTATAATTTATGTAACTTGATTTATTAAAATTTTAATCTACCTACCTTCATGTTTCACCAAGATGACTCTTGAAGATATAGCTTGCAAAGGAGAACTATTGTAGGTGGTGATTTCTCCCTATTTGTATGGACTGAGGATGGATGGGAGGTTGGTTTCAAGAGACTAAAATGATATTAAGACTTTTATTGATAATTCATACTCATATATAAATTAAATAATAATTAATTTTCCATAAGGAGATCTGAATATTAATGCAAACAAGAAATGGTCCATTACCGTAAAGAATGTTAAATTACCTTAAACTCTACTAAACTGAGTTCAAAGGAGGCTTTTTTCATGGTTTTATTGTACCTTAAAGATAAAATAATAATTCTCACCTTTATTTATTGATATAATACTCATTAAAACTTATATAAAACCATCATAACACATCCATTAAGTTATATTGTCCTTAGGGAGGTTTCATAAGTTGACAATACAACCATACATAGTTTCACATGTGTTCTTAGGCATATAAAGCTTATAATAGACTTCTTATATCAAAGAGTGTATTTATTCATCTTAAATACCCTATGGAAACTATAAAAAAATATAATGACCTTAAAATTAACCTCTTAATCTTCATTAATCCTCATAACTTCCATTACCTTTCATCATATCCTTGTAAAATGCTCATTAGGCCTACAAGAGAGATTTTGAGCTCTTAAAAGAGCATGGTCCTTTAAACTCAAATGTATAATCCTAAAATGGAAAATTAATAATTTATAATCTTTTATAATCCCCTAAACATCATGAAAACCTCACTAATATGCTCTTCAGACACTTATAATCTCATTATATCTGCAACTATACCTTGTGGAAGGGCCAAATGACAAACCAAATTGTCTTAAGAAAGATATTTTCAAGATAAAAGTACCTAAAAATTTTATTGGATAAAATATATTTACTATACCTAATAAATTATATTTAAAACTCCTAAAAATAAATACACTCAACTGATATATCAAGATTGCTTGAAAATTATGAAGTCTCAAGTCAATACAGGCAACCAATTTACTATCAAAAAACCCCTTATCAAGGAAAATTAACTAATAATTAAAAAAGTAAAAAGGTCCTTATTTAACCTAAAATAATCCCACTAAAACCATTTTTTTCCATTGATATCTAAATTTAATGAACAAAGACAAACTTACCCTATCTAGATGACTAGGTCATAGTGATCCCCCTATACTCTTAGTGATTGTTAATAAATATGGTGGGATTAATATGACAACCCATGTAACTAATTTTAATTTCATTAGATTACCTATAAATTAACAATATCTTTGGACCTAACTCCCTCTCTCCTACTTGTACTAAGCAAAAATTGATGGCCCTTCTAGAGCTGCCAAGGAGGTTGATATGAGAGATAAATCAGTTTTCTTCATTTTAAGAAATTAAACCTCTTTAAAATATCTTTTTTAACATTTTAATGGAAAAATAAGATCCTAAATATTCATTATTATCAATTTTACCTTGAATAACTATATGGATGGCCTCAAAACATGCCTTTTTGGCACTAAAACTACCAAAATGACTTGAGAAGTCTGATGAAACTACTACAAATTATATCCATTATAATTTTCAATATCAAAAAAGTACATTATATCCATATTATGATAATATACTATAATTCACATTCAAAACCTACTCCGTAAGCCATAAAATGACCCAAAATGCAATAAATTGGGTAATAGAGTTAGTCAAACATGTCACCAACTACTTTGATCAATTATATAGTATGAGATGAATTTTAAACAACCCATAAGGCATATTATGATGTTCCAAAATATTTTCATCTCTTGACACAACCTCAAACTAGTCACAAAGGTGGCTAGATAAGCAAAAGACCATGATGATCAAAACCTTAATTTCATTAAAAATACCTTAAAATCTACCAAATAAGGATATGGATGACTATTCCAAGGAAATTACAAGACCAAAATAATAATTAACAAGAAAAAAAAACATGACAATCAAAGTTTCAAATGATAGGGGTAACAGTTTGACCTATGAGGTCAAACTTATCAACATTTTACCAACTCAACTAGAAAGTATGCCTGCTATACTTGAGAACCAGACCATTTAAATATTTTTTAGGCTCATAAAAACACTCTTATATTATGAAATTAATAGTAAAAAATCTAATCCATGAATAAAAGACTCCTTTGAATTGAAAGAATACAACTTTCTATTCTAAAATAAGGAAAGTAACACACAAAATAAGGAAAACTAACATGACAAATGTGTAAGAAAAGAAATTATTTGAAAAAAAACACAAAAAAACTAAGATGTTAGGACAAAAATTGGAGGAAAATAAATAAACTATGTACAAGGAAATTAGCTCTCAATAGCAGTATTTTAGATGTATCCCATTGATTGGGATTGGAAGCTCCTCACCATCCATCTTTACAAGTTAGAAGGCATCATGGGATTTGCAGCTAGAGATTATGTATGGGCCACTTGAAAGGTAGTAAAACTTGGTATGCCTTCTTGATTTAGCTTTATCCTCATCCCACTTGAGAACCAAGTATCCTTCTTTAAAACTCTATGAAGAATCTTCACTTGTGTTTGGTGAATTTCCATGGTTAACATGGACTAATTTATAATCTCTTCTAGCTCCATAAGATCATCATACCTAATCTCTATTGGTTAATTCTCTAACAACTTAAGTTAGTGCATTAGTTCTAAAGTGAGAAACTCAATAAAAATGGGTAACCTTGCTTCCTTACCATAAACTAGCTTGTATGGAGAGTTAGCTATAGAAATTTTATATGTGATACTATTAGACCATAGAGATTAATTCAACTTCAAATTCCATGATCTATTATTATCTTCAATATTCCTTATTATGATATTCAATAGGTTCTTATTGGTGGACTCATCAAGGCCATTGCCTTGTGGATAGTAGTCTAATGAAGTGCTAAGGTAAAAACCATGTTGAACATCCCACTAACTGATCTTATCTCCCATAAAATCCATGGAATTGTCTAAAATTATGGTGGAGGGAACCCAAAATATCATAAGCAAACCTTCATAAAAGTCTAGTACACTAGATTCATTTACTTCTTTCAATTCTACTACCTCTATCCATCTTGTGAAGTAATTTATGGTAATAAGGATCCACTTACCTATGCTTGAATGAGGGCTAATGAGGCAAATAAATTCTAAAACCCATTGGATAAAGGTTTGGTTTACTGAAATTGGTTGGAGAGGTAAGGCTGCAAGTCTCACTTTTCCTACAAACATATCACATTGCTTGCATTTCCTAACCCATGTATGAAAATCACTAGATATACTTGGCCAATAGTAACCACCTCTCATGATATTAAGTGTTTTAGTCTTTCTAATAAATGTCTTCCACCATGTCCATAACTAAACTCTTCAAGTAACCTTTATATTTGGTTTGGTTTTATACACATCAATAACATACCATTAATTTCCTTCTTGAAAAGTACACCATCAACAATGAGAAATGGAATATATTTCAATCTAAAATATCTTCTTCTTAAAGAACTTAATTTGGGAGAATAATAACCATATTGAAGATACCTTACCAAGTCATGAAACTGGCTAGAAGATAAGGTATGATCAGCTGGAAATTATTCATCATTCAATTCTAAAACCACCTCCTTAGCCTCTTTCAAGTCTTGGGCTAGATGTTCACATAATCCCTTGCCTCTTATTATATTTATGACCTTTATTTCCAAATTTTACTCCATTAATATTATTATCCAACCAACCCTCTTCTCATTTATATCCTTGTTCAAAAGGAACTCCTTAATACTTAGATGAGCAGCCATTAGATGTATCATGTTGTTAGATAACAAGTATCTAAACTTATTGAGAGATATGATTATTGAAAGAACATGCTTTTCAATAAATAATACCTTGTCTCATATTTCTCCAATCCTTAACTTAATAATTATATTGGCTTCTCCAAAGCCTCATGATTTTGTTTCATAAAAATACTTGAAATGGTGTCCACATTAGCATAAGTGTACAAGTTTTTTTTTTTTTTTTTTTTTATAAATCTGGGTTTATGAGTGCAGGAACACTAGCTATTGCTTGATTTATCTCATCAATACTCTTCATCCCTTCCTTAGACTAGATGAAATTTTGATTCTTCTTAATCATGATTTTAAGTGGCTTAGCTAAAGTAGAAAATTTTGAAATATATCTTCTTATGAAATTGATTTTTCCTAAGAAACTTTGTAATGCCTTTTTGTGTTTAGGCAAAGAAATACAAGGAATTGAGTCAATCCTTTCAGGATATATGCTTAAAACATGTTTTTAAACCACATGTATAGGAATATTACCTTCATGTACTAAGAAGACACACTTTTTGGGGTTAAGATACACCCTAAATGGCCTACATCTTTCAAACACTTATTTCAGAATGGACCATGTGTTCACTTCCACTTTTTTAAAAAAGGGTTATGTCATCCAAATAGACAAGCACAAACTTATTAATAAGACCCTTGAATGCCATATTGGTGGACCTATGAAAGGATACTATAGCATTGGACATATTGAATGACATATTTCTATATACAAAAGTCCCCCATTTGGTAGTGAAGGTTGTCTTGAATTGGTCTTCTTCCTTAACCAAAATCTGATTGTAACGACTATATCTATCCAAAAAATATAACCTCTCTAAACTTATAACTAGATGAAATATCTATTTCATGGATGGAAATGGATAATGATACTGAAAAAAAACCTTGTTTAAATCCTATAAGTCTACACAAAGTCTAATCTCATCATTATTCTTTCATACTAAAACAAGGTTTTCCACCTGAGTTTAGTGCTTGATTATAAATATTATGGCTAATTATATGAGCTTATAAAGCTCAATTATCATCAAAGGATCAAGTTTTGGATTTATGAGCCTTTGTATTTATCTAACTAGTTTGGTTTTAACCTCTAGCTCAATGGTGTGTTGAGATAAACTTGGGTCAAATCATTTTATATACTATATTTCCATGTGAATACATTAGAAAAACTCCTACATAACTTCATTAAGGATTATTTTTGTGAAGGAGTGCAAACTTTACCCAATTTCAAACTATTTCTAGTTACAGTCTCCACATTAGTATAATGCTCTTTTTTGGTTGAAAAAGAGGACTTCTCTCTCCTCATCTCATCATATCTACTAAATATGTTTTCAAATGTTACCAATCCTTTAGGTAGCTTATTGGGTTTTAGTTGAACAATTTGATCCCCATACTACTACAAGAACTTTGACTAATTCCTATAAGAAAATTCATCCTTCTCTTATAAAAACCTAACAATATGATTCTCATCCTCAAAGTCCTACCAATTATCATGATTAACTATAATGTAATGACTCACAACCACCTTTATGTGTGATTGATTTTTTAGACTTTTTATATCAGCTAGAATGTTGAGTTGAGCCCCTATGATAGACAACCTATCTATATGTCTATTATTTTCTCATGGCACTATCTAAATTTCAAAATTTTAAAAATACTCAATTAATTTCCAAACTCTATGTTTATAATATCTAATTAAGGTTTTTTACATATATTAATTACTCTTACTTGGTGAACTATAAGTTCACTATCACCAAAAACTTGAAAGATATTGATTCCCATCTTCCTAACCCATTACAAATTGTGGACCAGTGCCTCATACTGTATAACATTATTTGAAAAATTAAACTAAAAATTAATTGGATAAAAATACCATTAATTTTTTGGATATATCAACATCATTCCATCCCCATTACCATGATTTTTCCTTGATCCATTAAATTATATATACCATAGACCATTACTAGATTCCTTATCCTTCACCATGGCTAGAATTTTTGCATCATTTTCATGGAGGAAATAGAAACCAAGTACCTCCTCCTAATTAAAATTTTATGGATCATTCTCATTTAAATTTAAGGCCCATTCATCAAGTAATAAATATGTAACTCCCTTTAGAGGTGAGTTGGCTTCCACTTTACTAATTTCTATCACCTCATCTGAGATGACACAGTTAGTGTTTACAACACTTGGTATGTAAGGATCTAGTTGTAAATGTGTAATGGGATCATAATGGATATTTAAATTTGTACCATACATATTTTTCAACATAAAATATTTCCAATCAATTGATAGGTAGCCACCAATCTTCAAGGTGAAGTCTCTAGACAAACACATGACAAAGTAAGGAGGTAAGTCCACCACCACTACATATTGATAAATAGTGACATTTGGGCAAGCATGTAATTTCAAATTAAGATTATTTATCATGCCTAATATATTTTTTTGTGATCCATCTATATACAATACCCCTTTTGTGTTTGGTTCATATACTAAACCAATCTTACCTATAATTTATTTGGGTATGGTAGTGTTACTATATCCATTATCCACCATACAATTATAAACTAACATATCACCAATTATCAAATAAATATAAAATGGAGGTTTTTTTATTTTTTTTTACCTCATCCTTACCCAATTTTACCTCTTTGTGTAGTTTTTTGACTTGTTCTCTTATTGGCTTATTTAAATTTGCCAAGACTATGCTTTCTTTCTCAGTTGGTTTTGATGATAACTTGAAAGCTAAATTTTTTTGTACAAGCATGTCATTTTGTCTTGAGATTAAAAATGAATACCACATTCTCATACTAAAATTTTAATTATTCATATGATTAACAATATCATAAGGAATTGCACTTACCTTTAGCTACACTCTTTAAATAGTTGGTTGATCCTAGACTTATGGTAATTGATGAGACTTACCAACCTCAATTTTCTAATTTTTATGTGGTATAGGGGCATCTAAATAATTTTTTAAATTATTAATAACATTATGAGGTTTACTTGAAGCATGACAAGCCTCCTTGGTTTCTTCAATATATCTCTTTTTCACTCTAGTCACATCCACAACCACACTACTTGAAGAACTTGAGTCACCAACTTGATTCAAGGCCAAATGATCATTAAGATTCCAATTAAAAAAATTAAAATCCATATACCCTTATCCACGACTCATATTATATTTTTATGTCATACTTTCATTATGTTTACCCTATTGAAGAGAAGCCTCCTCTTGAGTCATTTGAGGCATCACTATGGATTGGCTGACCAATGATTGATTTTGTACATCATTTTGATTTGAGGATTACCAACTTGAGTCTAAAATCATGTTATTATAATTAGTCAAAATAAAATTATCCTTAAATGAAGATGTATCATTTGGATTAATAGTTGAATATGGCTTTTCTTGAGTAATGGCTCTTTGAGATTGATAGGATGGTCTCTATTCTTTGAATCCTTAATGGGGTTGCATATTATCTCTGAAAGTATAATAGGTAGGTTGGTTAGGCACTTGGTAAGGCCTATTTTATTTATATTTATACCTTTTTAGTTTGACAATCTCATTCCCAAAGGACTACAACATTACTTTGAGCTTTCCAATTTTAATTGATTGGCTAGGAGGGGCTGAAACTTGTGCATGGGAGACTTGAATAAGAGCCATAAGAGGAACTTGAGGGGATAGTATGGTTTGTGTTTTAGGGGAAAAAGGTATAAGATGCCTAGGTGCTAATATTATAGCTTGCATCAAACTATTCTCAGCTCTTATTACCACCTCATATGCATCTAGAAAAGTAATAGCACCTATTGATTGGATCATGACACTAATGTCTAAATTGAAGGCTCTTAGATAATATAGGAAGGTATATTTTGGGTATGGCTTGATTAATATAGATATCTATTAGTGCCAAAAATTTCATGTAACAATTTGTGCCCTTTTTGAATATTCATGCCTTAATGTTTAATTGGTCCTTCATATCTGTAAGTGTGCTCACCCAGATCATTTAAAGCTTTGCTTCCACATTTGATATTATAAAAATCTTACTCTAATGTTCATGTCATGTAAACCCTCTATAATCCTAGTTATAACTTATATATAGTGTGTTAATGTTTTATAATAACTTTGGTTTTAGTATTCATAGAACTCAAAAGTATACAAAAATATGAATGGGAGAAACACATGCTAACAACAAGTATCAAAACTATAACTTGTAAATTGTATATTAATCTCCCAATCCTACTGGTCAGCATGTGCAAAGTTTTAAAAGGCCACATATATTTGTATATCAATTCCAAAGAGAATAAAATTTGAGTCCACATGGAGTTATAGAGTGACCATTTTCAAGTTTGAATAACCCTACGTCATTGATGAAATATCCATGTAGGAAGGTGTAAAAGTTTGTAAAATTTTAGCTTACGCTATGGACATGGCTTTCCCATGTGGAAGGTAATAATAATAAGACATAATTTTAATAAGAGGGTTAATGCATGGGCCTAGGTAAAATGGGAAAACTTTGAAAGTCAAAATACATGTTTGACTAAATTGTAAAATGTGTCTAAAGTTTCATCAAAATTTTGAGGCATCAAATGCAAGTTTCAAAAGAGAGATGAAAGTCCATGGGGACTATTAGGTAGGGAAAGCACTTGAAAAAATTAGTTACACAATTTACACATTTCAAAATGCTTCCTAGTATCCTATACCTACAACATGATATGAGAAAAGTTAAGTAATAAAAAACAAACTTTTAAAGCAACAAAGACATCCACATGGATGTAATGAATGTCTTAAAACAAGTAATTGGATGTCGACATGAGGATATGGGCCCACATGGGAAGGTTAGGTAGAGTTTTTGACTTTAATTTCAAGTTTTCTATTTATGAATATGTAAAATGCATCCAAGTTTCTGAAACCCATAGCACACAACAAAAGGGTTGATAATGGAGAATTAGAGCTAAGATGAAACTGATCAAGTTGCTAACTTGAAAAGTATAAAATGAATTCTAGATCCCACGATAGAAAGGATGATAGGTAATGTAAGAAAGGAATCCATATACAAAAATCAAGTCTTCGAATCACAACTTGAAACTTTTAACTGACATTCCCAAGTCCATGGATTCTAAAGTATATTCAAATGCTCTAAAATCTAGTTGACATATTTTCTATAGATTGAGAAATGACCAAAATGGAAAAATAAAATCACCAAGTGTGGTTGTATAACCCACCATGTGGTTAATTTGAAATGTTAATGAAGAAAATGATTAAAATTAGAAACAATATTATTGATAAATCTCATCAGTGGGTTAATAATTAGGGTTTACTTTCTCTAAGTGGTAAGGAATTCCCTTTAACTAAAATATTCCTAGGAGGTGGGGGTCTCATTACAGATGCTTAAATAGGTCATCTAGACAAAGATATGTAGTGAAGCTGATACTTTGTGAGATGCTATGTTGTTTTAATATATTACATATTATACTCTTGATTGGGGATGAAAATGGTGTGATTCCACTAAATTTTGCCATCCATGGGGGACACCTAGAGATTGTGCAAGAAATATTTAACACCTAGTTGAATGGGTCATGTGGTATGGATTATTGGGATAATAATTTAATGATAAAGATGGATAGGTTTAGAAGGTGTGAATTACATGTAGTATCCATGAAATCCCATTGGGATATAGTCAATTTAGTAATTTTGATGATCCCAGACTATGTTGAAATTCAAAGCACTTATCTTAAAATTATTATGCATTTTGCTATGAAATATGATCAACTAAAGGTAGTGTACAAGTTTCTTATTGAGAATGAGGATAAAGTAAAGACAAACCATAGTGACCTTTGATTATGACATTTTTGGTAACACACCATTTCATTTGGCCACTATGAATGGAATAGATCCCTAACATGTAGAATTTCTATTGTTATTTCCTAGTGTAATTATGAAATCCATCAACAACAAAGGCCTAATTACATTTGAAATAGCATCAACTAAAAAATCTCAAGATAAGCCAAAATTTTGTAAGGTTGTAAGGATTTTGAAAGATGTTAGTGCCACTTAGAGTTTAATATGTCATTCCAAATCCAAGTTACCTCCCTCATAGCCATAACATATGACCACTCAAATTGGCTATGATAAGAAAAAAATATTGGATGTAGACATGCTAGTGGCATCACTCATTACCATTATGACATTTGTAGCCATATTTCAAAGTAAATAAGTGTTATCTAATTTCTTCATTTATTAGAGTAGAGGATAGCATTATAATTTAAACTCAAGGGCCAAGAAGTGCAAGCATTGTCATTCAAATTAAACCAGGTTAAATTGTTGTCTAGGTGGAGTTCCAAAGTGGGAAAGTAATGTGTAGAAGCAAGTCTTCAAAATGAAGATTGAAATAGGTAGTCCAACTTTCCAATCCCATCGATCAAATTAGCATCATAAAAGTCAACTCAAATGGAGCTATAGGGATATTTTGAGAAAGAATGCAATTTTGTAATTTTGCAAATGTGTAAATTGTAAATTACACTTGGATCACTCAAACCTACCAATCAATGTCGATCAAACATGAGGTCCCAATTCAAAGTAAAAATTTAAAATCTAAATGCAATTTTACATTTATACAAATTACAAATTATGCTTTAAGTTCCCAAGTTTTTGAGGGAAAAATTCAAGGGAACTACAACTCTATATTACAAGTTGTGAAATTTCAAATTTTGAATTGCACTTAAAGTTCCCAAACTGCTAGGGAAATTTTGAGGGGAACTACAACTACAAATTTTACGTTATAAATCTACAAGTTGTAAATATGTTTTTGAGCTCTATATTACCAACATACAAAGGAAGTACACAATTAGGAATTAGACCCAAATTTCCCCAAAAATAAAAAAAGTGAAAAATAATGCACTTAACCTCCATAAAATTTTGGTGGTAACCCTAAAAATCAAAATGTGAAAAAGCAAAGTGTTGAAAGGTACATTAGAGAAAAAATACAAAAGGTTAAAAAATAGCTAAGTCTTCCATTTTTCATGTTTTTCTTGTTCAAACACCTCCATGGGAGAAATGTTATAGGTTTGCAAGGTCAAGGTGGTCCTTTATAAAGAAGATTTATAAAACAACCATGAATTTATAATATTTCAATTCCATCATTACTAGGCAAGGGTTGTTATTTGTAATGCACAAGAGTAAGGGCATCTATATAGGATGTTCCATCTATGCAAATGAGTGGTTAAAGGTAAAACCATGTAGTTGCACATGAAGACAAAGAGTTTGTTTAGATCCCAAATAAATATTATCCTTTAAGATTTAATAAAACACATTTACAGCCAAGCTATCAAGGGTTTTTGGAATATATTCATCATTACATAGAGAAGTTACAAGAATCATTTTCCTTGTAAAGGCATGAAGATTCCACGCATGACAAGGAACATATTCTAGCTAGAAGCATCTTGGTATAACTATGAGAGTTGACTAAAAAAATTTAATATTAAAATTTAAACACATATTCCCATATCAAATGGGTGATAAATTTGTATAAAAATAGGGCTTATCCTCTTTTCAAAGGTTGTTATTTTCTTCCCTAGGTCTAGGCTCTTCCAAAGTTTTAGGATCCATTATTATATATACATTTTATCTATCTTGATAAGATGGTTGCATATGTATAGCCATTATCAAGATCTTAGAGCATTGTAATATGTCTCCCCTATTCAAAAATCAAATAACCATGCTTGCCCCCATGGTAGCATTATAAAACAATGATGTATGTAAGATTTTATTTCAATATAATGGAAAAGATTTGTGGTTTTTACTATTTCCTATTAATGAAGTGCAATGAAATGTTTTACATGCTTTGTTTATTGGATATATCATTTAATTCTCATGAATGGTTGACATATTGGGTATAGATCTAGGTTATAAACCCCTTTCTGCATTATGATTTTGAAATGTGTTGTTGATAACCTCTTAAGGGAACCCTAGGTTTATTGATTTTATAAGAAAAAGTATTTGAAATTTTAGCTACAGTGTATGCTTTAGGGTTTCAATAATCATTTTTGTATTACATTATATTGACACCAATGGATGTAAATCATCTTATATCTTAGTTTTCTACATCTTTATAAATTAATGATGTCATGGATATTGAAAGATTTTATATTGTTTGAAAGCCACCATCACACCTCTCTTTTTTATAACTATCTAACTCATCATACCCTAATATACCCAATAAATAATATAGTTATTACATATTATAACTATTATTTTCTTGTAGATGCATAAATCTTACATACTTTAAATATATATATGTTTTGTGCTTTGAAGCTTAACATTATAGTCTTACATTTGACCTTGTTGTTAAAAAATTCATTTAAAATGAAGGTTGAAATCATATCCCTATTTATCTTCAGTAGCTTGTGTGTAACTTAGAGAATTAGTTCATTCTATGTGATAACCTTTCCCAGATAGAGTGTGAAAACATGGTTATGTGATGGTCAAATTTATGCTCTTGTGTGCCAATAATCCTCATGGAGATTAAATTTCAATATCCCTCCATGTGAGCAAGCTACCCCTTAGGTCCTCTCACCTTGGTTTAGGTATATCCAAAATTATTAGGGAGCTAACCATACCCTCTGTCAGTGCCTTCCATTCATTGTCTACATTCAGTCCATCATAATGCCAAACCCTCCCCCAGCTATAATGACATATTTGTAAGTTTATCATCCATATTTTCCATTTTTCTCAATTGTACAAGTCTAAGTGCAAAAGGTGTGCAACTAGAAACCAACACCCAATAGGCACCATTTCCATGGAGTAACCAGATCCTTGGTCATTTCTATTATTGAGGACTCTTGTAGAGAGATGTAAAATTTTTTAGGTTATCAAGTTCTTTTTCTATATTTGATGCATTAACCTCAGCTACATATTTTTAGATAATGTTTATCCATATTATCTTATGTGTTTGAAATCTAAGGTTATTTGAGCATTTTTTCTACTTTGGGATATCAACTATGGAAAACTTTGTTAGGGATGTTGCAAGAAATTCAAAAGATTTGATAATTTGACATTTCTTGAATTTATTATAAGGAGTTGTAAATTTATCGTGTTTTGAGGTGGCTTCCCATTTTAAACATAAAGTCTAAAATTTTTAGTGTATTTTCTTTCACATATCATCACTAATTTTAGAAAGGTATGATTTTATTATTTGTCACTATTTATTTATAAACTATTATATTCTACAAGTTTGCTTCTAGTGGTGAATCCAACACATCATCTAGTTTCAAAGAAAGATTAGTGCCCATTTAAAATATCTTCATCTTTGAGTGTTATTTTTCTTATAAATATAGAAGGTTTGAAATTCTAATTAAAAAATGACTCATCAAAATAACTTGTTTCACCCTTAAGTATTCATCAAATAAGAAGGCGACAAGTTGGGAGGCCGATTGAAGGACAAAGTTCAACTACTAAAGATTTTTTAAACTATCAAGATTATGGTACGCTTGAAATTTTTTTT
Source organism: Torreya grandis (assembly GCA_037957365.1). Lineage (NCBI taxonomy): Eukaryota > Viridiplantae > Streptophyta > Pinopsida > Cupressales > Taxaceae > Torreya > Torreya grandis. The sequence goes on from JARHVA010002981.1 coordinate 1,989,223, forward strand.
TTTTGAACTTATTTTTATTGAAGATTATCATAGCTCTCCTTGTAATTTATAACCTATAGTCCAATTTACTATCCATCTCTTTCTCAACTGGCTAAATCTCCTCCTAAGTTTGATCTCCCAAGTCCACCTTACTCACCCCCTCACATCCCTTTGCCATTTGATCTTGAACCCACCATTAAAACAATCATGAGGCATAGGGATCAAGATGAGAATGAGCATCCTACATTATAAATTCATATATTTGGACCAATCAATTTTTATGAAATGGAATGCTATCCCAATGAAGTCCCAAATGAAGTGAGGAACCACCTTCCTAAGTTTCAAGGGAACAATATAATGACTGATGATCAGCACTTGAGGGATTTTCAAATTATCATTGAGGATTATGAGGTTGATCATCAAGATGTTTACATTAAGTTTTTTGTGCACATGTTGTAAGAATATGCTTGTGAGTGGTTCAATTCCCTTCCCCATGGATGCATTAATTCATGGGAAGAAAATAAGAATGTTTTAAAAATTTAGTATGGTGATAGAATTGATCCTAGTTTTCTTTTAGTAGAATTTGAAAACATTAGTAAGAACCATAATGAGTGTTTGTAGGATTTTAATACAAGGTTTAGTAAGACTGTGATGAGATTTATTTAGAACATTAGGCTAGTGATATAGTGTACCTAATTCAGTATTGTGATGTATTTGACAAGAAGGTTGTGTACTACTTGAGGGATAAGGCTCTTACAAACCTGAGATTAGCTTTCAATATTTCCATCCAAATTGAAAACAACATAAAGACTATGGGTAAACCTTTGAACAATTAAGTTGATGTAGAGTTATTTAATCCTTAAAAAACATAGTCCACTAAGTTAACCAACCTTGAGGAAATGGTGAAAACTTTGGCCTCTATTATCAAAGAAATGTCATAAAAGTTGGCTAGGGATGAGCAGGGGCTACCTCATGGGTCTATAATTCAAGAGAGAAATCTAAATCTCAATCAAGCATAAGGGAGGCATACTTTCCACAATAGGGATAATGACATAGTGAAGAGGCTTGCACATGATGAAAGAAATGACATAAATCAAAATAGAGGAGTTAGAAAGGAAGACCTTGGTCCATTGAACACCAAAGTGAATCATACAAATTGTGATATTGACATTGATTTGTGTGATAAACATTTCCTTCCACATCTTCCTTATGATAATGCTAAACCAATTGGTGAAGATGTAGATGAACTTGAGTCTACATCTGATGATGATGATCTTTTGATATTCAATTGTCAATTCTCCCAAGGCAAGATGTCTACCTCCATAGAATTTTTAAGTGCTACTAATTTGGATTAGTTTTGGAGTGCAATAAAAATGTAAGTATACCAACTCTTGAAGTTGTTTGTGATGTTAATATGACACAATCATATGAATTACCCAATCATGATTTTGAGTTTTTAAGATCAATGATGATTAAGAAGTATGATGTGGGAAATTCCTTTAGTTTAGGAGAGGTAGCTACTAATTAACATAATAGTTACACAAGAGAGAGAATATAATTTGAGAAGCAAGAAATAAGGTGTTGTTCCTCAAGATACTACCCCTACAAATCCAAAGGCAATTGATGTGAGTAAGGATGTAAATAAAATTATAACAATCCCTAATTCATCCAAGCTAACACTTGTTTCCTAAATTGTTAAACTAAGAGGTGCTCTAGCTAATAATATAACACCCTTGTTATCTAGTATTCCTAAGTGTGTGAGTGATGTTATAAATAACCCACCCTTGAAGAATACTATAAAAAATGCAATTTCATCCCAACCTATTCCACTTCAAACTTTAAGTGATTGTATCACATGTAAAGGTGTGGTCATCCTTCTTCCTAATACTCTTCTTCCTCAGTATAGTGTGTGTAATATGGCCTAATTATTGAGCCAACTAAAAATAGCCATGCCACTTTTTGAGTTATTGTGAATACATGAACTTAGGAAAAGGGAATTTGAGTATTTTTATTTTGGGGAGATTTTAGATGCAAATGAAATGATTTCACCCCAACACTCCCAAATGATGATGAAGAATTAGATGAGGTTGTTGAACCAACCCTAGAGGTTTTTTTGGGGATTGCATTACTAGAAATATAGTTGAATGAGGACCCATTGTACAAAACCTTTATACACCCTAAATTGGTAAATAAACCACACATATCATGTCTTTTCATAGTCCTTTCATAGGATACTCTAACTGAATAATATGAGTTTTATTCACATTTAGTCATGTCTTTCATTTCAATCATCTTGGTCTTGTTTTAGGCTTTAGTCACCTTTTTACCTATTCCAAGTCATCTCAATCCTTTTAAATGGTCATTCCACCTTATCTAGGTTAGGTTTTCCATACTTATTTTATCTTCCCTAGTCCCCATTATGTAGGATAGGAGTGCCGGGATTGGACTATAGTGATAAAACCTAAGGTGTCTAATTTATAACACTCTTATCTAAGGCCAGTTTGAGCCTAAACAATTAGTTTCTTTTGTTGGATAGGTCTTACCCATTTTCTATTCTTCATTCCGAAGTTTTCCAATGTCAACCAAATGCAAATAAAGATCCCAAATTCAAAATAATTAGTCTCCTATATAAATGACTACACAAGGAATTTTATATCTAGAATATACTACTTTGGTACATTAGACATAATAAAAATCAATCAATAGTATAGCTTAGCTTCTCTGCATCACACATAGACTTGCATGCTTGATCAAGGAAGGGCCTAGGAAAAATTCATTATTGCATCTATCATGTGCATTGATTATTCATTTTCCCTAAGGGAGAGATACATTTGATCTGAGACCCTAGCTTGAGGATTAATATAGGTAGTGTTTAGAATAGTATGAGTTCTAGATCATGCGATCATTCTTCCCCTAACCCACGTTTTCCCTCTTTTGCTTTTGATGTATTCATTATTTGCATGTGTGTATATAGATATAATAATTGAAGACTAAAATGGACTTAAAATGAGCTATGTTCACTTTTAAGTCCTAAAATTTGGTACACATGCTCATACTGACTAGAGGAGAAGAACCCAAAAATCATAGATCCTTAGGACAATAGTGTTGGGAATAAATATAGTTTCAAACACCAAGGTGTCTTATTCTGATGCTCATATCCAATCAAAAAATAGAAGCCATATTTAGATTATTGATAGTGTCTCAATCCTTTTCCTTAATTACTAGCTCTAGAATCATTAATTTCAACCCGATTTAAGATAATTTTATTATTCTTCCTCTTGTAAAATAACATATTTAAAATCTATATTTTTACCCATTAAACTAGATTTTTCTTATTATTTTAGATCCTTATTATTTAGGATCTAAACACTAGATTCCCACAAATAATAAAACAATTTGGTGAACTTGACTTACTTCAAATAAACCTAAAACCCTAGATACACTTAATGTTTTTTCTTTCATATTTTGTGAAAAAATTTAATTTCCAAAATTCTAATTTTTGTATAAATTTTTGTGCATGATTCCTATTCAAATTTATTTTTAAAATTTAAAATTATTACATAATTTTCCAAAATTCTAAAACCCTAGTTCAAAACCCTAGATTTCAAAACTAGGTCATCAAACCCCAAGCCTTCCTTGCAAATTTGAGAAAACTATTTTGGAATTTTTACAAATTTATTACTTTGTCAAAAAAAAATTCAAATTTTCAAAATTAGTAGTATTTTGTGCAAAAATTTAATTTCCAAAATTCTAATTTTTGTAAAAACAATTGTGCATTATTCTTATTCAAAATAATTTTTAGAATTTAAAATTATTGCATGATTTTCCAAAATTCTAAAACCTTATATTTCCAAACTAGGTCCTCAAACCTCAAGTTTTCCTCCCTTAAAATTTTTAGAAAAAAAAAATTCAATTTTTTGCAGATTATTTGGATTATCAAAAGTAATTTAAAATTTTCAATGATAGTAATTCTTTGTACATTTATTTTCTTCATAGTAATTTTCAAAATTCTCTTTGGTGAAATCAATAAAATGGACACAAAGGCAATTGTTTCCTATCATCCCATTGATAAATTTCCCAAATTTTCTTATAACTATGACAATGAATAGACAAATTTGCAAAATTGCACATTATCTAAAACTATATAAAATGATCTCATTTACAGTGAAGTTAATGACTATTATTTTAATGAAGGATATGATGATATACGTAATGATGATGATGATGAAGCACAAATAGATTAATCTTTTTCTCTAAAACCTATCTCTTTTATTCCTTCTTTTAAAGAGAATAATTTTGATAAATGGGAAAGATACTTATCACCTCATTCTCCTATGCACCATGCACCAAAAAAGAATATTCATGAACTTCCAAGTGAACCTCTTATTGGTGATAATTTACTTCCATGTGAACCTAATCTCTCTTTCTCTTTTTCTACTTCAATGTTCAAATTACAACAATATAAATGCAATATAATCAAATTACCAATGCATAGTTCAAATGATAAATCTCATGTTCTTAACTCTAATCTATCAAAATAATGTTCAAATGAAAAATATTCTTCTCTTACTTCTCATATTTCACATGAAAATATCATCTCTTTGATGCATGCAGTTAGTGAATTACAACACCAAGTACATCTCCTTACCTTGAAAAACAAAGCTAATAAGTCTTGAATGGATGCCAATGCTATACATGGTAACCCTATTACAAAGACATTCATAGAAGCTTCATTGCCTAAGAATTTATAGATACCATCATTACATCACTTTGATGGTACTGAATATCCATTCATACACCTTTAGGCCTTTTGGAAGGCTTTACCATCTCATACGAGTCCTTTTATTCTACTTAAGTTATTTTAGTAGACATTAGTGGGGGAAACACAAAATTGGTTCTTTCAACTACTTCCCATTGGTTCATTTCACACATATGATGACTTATAGGAGGCATTTCTCAAATATCACATCATAAACATGGGCCCTCATGTTACATATGAGAAACTTGCCACACTACATCAGAATTTTTTAGAGCTAGTTAGTGAGTATATCTTAGGATTCAAGGTTCACATGTTAAGATTGATTTACAAACTAGTAGATCTAGAGATTTAGCATATATTTATTAAGGGGATTCACCAACCTCTCCTTGAACATCTACTATATCAGACAAAGTCTTATTTTAGACACTTATCTTATATAGTTTTATCTTTGGAAAAGAAATTGGGATTGATTGAGGTGGATTAAGTTAATTGGATTAATCTAGATTTAATATCAGCATCTTTAGCTAAATTTCCAAGCATTTAGCATCCACCATTTCCTAAAGAAGATAGGAGACCAAAACTAAAAAATCAACTAGTCAAGAATAAAGAGTTAGTTTCTAGAGCACAACCTACAATATGCACTACAAAGAACAATAGTAAAGCACCACTACATTTTGATTCAAAGTGGGATTAACCATCTACCATATTATCAACACTAATAGATAGGAGGTTAATTACACTACCTTCTACTCATCATTGAGATCCACGTCTCTTATATAGACAACCACATCAGCCCTTTTATAACTATAATCGTATCTATCAGCACAAAGATAATGATTGTTATGGACCCAAGGATTACATTACTAGATGTATTGATAATGGAATAATATCATTCACATATGGAGTACTGAGATCTCCTCCATCTTAGAACCCTAGACCTCATTCCTTCATGATTGAGTCATCCCAAAACATTCTTTTACAGGAATCATCAGTCACTCATCATGAGCACAATTAAAGTTTTAGGATGTAATTTCATAGTATATCTCCTATTCCACTACCTCAAAAGGTTTATAAACCAATAAAACATAACAACCTACATATAGCATCATAATTCAAGGAATACATAGTGCAGTTTTATATACATATCCAACAAAGTCACATGCATTGCAGTAGAGTCCTACTCATTAGAAATATTCACTATAAGTAGATTTTCTAGGTCCTATTTCATGTATAAATCCACTATGGTTAATATTAAATTATTCCACACTATAGAGTATAACTCATGGTAAATATTCATTACAGCTAGATTTTCTAGGTCCTATCTCATGTAACAACCCATTATGATTAAGATTAAATGATCCCTCATCATAGGTTTCAGCTCCATCTTGATATATTTCTCAATCATATACATCATAGAAGAGGCCATAGATTATTCAATTAAAAATATATGAGCCTTCTTCGTAGCACACAATTTCAATTACATGACCAATAAAGTGAAAGTTTGCATAATCTTCACATAGCTATAGTTTGTACATAGTAGATAGTATCAGATATAGAGCACATTCCTACATAGCATGAGCATTATGGGCACTTATTCACTTGGCTGATAGGGTTTAGATAGTGATATAACACATAATAATACAATGTATAGTGATACTATTTTTATTTCATAAGCTTCACTTAGCAGGGTAATGATGAAGCCAAAGGTCTAGCTAACCTTTGTATTCTTGAGCCACTCTCAAGGAAGTAATACGCACATAGTGATATCTTACATCCCCTACTAAAAAATAACATTCCTAGTACCAAATATCCATCTCTAACCAAACCAACATCAAAATCCAAATCTAGACCTTACCAATTCACTTTACCAAACCAATTTTACAAATTACAAAAACCAACAAAATTTTTGCTTATATATGATTGCAAATCAACATAACATCACATCCAAACATATCATGAATAATAAAATCACATATCCCAAGTACCATCTTATGAAAACATTTGAAACTTCAAAATCAACATCAAATCAAACATTTCAAATCAACACATTACATTAATAACATATTCCAAAATCCATAACGTGAATACGCGTGAGTCCAAAATCAAATTAGGATATATATATATATATATATATATATATATATATATATATATATATATATATGTATATGTATATGTATATGTATATGTATATGTATATGTATATGTATATGTATGTATGTATGTATGCATATAATGTAGTTTTTAAAACATATACATCATGTCAAAATATAATCACTCATGAATGGGTGGCATACCCTCACTCTCAATCTCACTCTCTCCTCCATTATTAGTACCATAATCCAGTCTAGCATTTGATGGCCCTTAACCTCCTCAACCTACCAAATGCCTCTTATGACTTCTCTCTCACTCTAATAACTGACCATGCTCCTCATGTAAGTCTACATACCATCTCTAAAGATCTGTGTACTCATCCATAATCTAAGTACTCACTAATCCATAGTCAAGTGGAGGTATCTTATGCCTATATAGCTTAACCCTTATATCATCCCTCTATCCTACTACTCTAACATATCTAGGCATAACTATCATATCCCTATCAAAAAAATGAGCAAAAACACTATCTGTAACTATCACTCTCTATCAAACCCTCCTCCATAAAATCATCAAGGACATGTTATGTAAGCTCACAAAGTGTGGACACAATGATAGTCTTCCAATACTCATCATCTCCACCACCTACCCCAGTAGGTGCCTCATCCTGAGTACCTCCTACACCACTTACATCCAAATAGACAACATTATGTTAAACATACACTGTCAAAACAAATTCAAATAAAACTATAACTTCTCCACAACTCAACTATAATATAAACTTACCTCTTATCATGTGAATCATAGTAGGATCCACATACTCAAGGTCATCCCCTCCATCAAAAAGATATAATAGAGCCCATCAATGCCTCACACACCATGTGGTATATTCCTTGGTGCAAGCAACATCATATATGATAGGAATATCTATAACTATGTCTTATGCATCCAAAGGTATCAGTGTTAACTCAGCCTCAGTAAGCCTACCATGAGTTCATACTCTCATAGGTGCCTATGCACTCCTCATCCACACCCATGTTTTTGGGGGCACACCTTATCAAACCCCAAACTATCTAGTCATGTTCTCATACTAAAGGTGCTCATAAAATCTAGGCTAATGATCATGTAATAGACAATTGACCCTAATATAACACAATTACACTCTATCCTTAAACCACCCAGGAAATCCTCTATAAGGCCTCCATATTATATTCTCGACTATTAGTATATCTAACACTCATCTATATTGATCCATCCAAAGAGACTTGATAACCAATAAACTCATCCATTAACCCCCATATGGTTGTGGAGGTGCCCACCTCTCTCTCTCTCAGTAATCCCAATGGCCACATAACTATTATGTGCTCATAAGCCTAAAAATGCAATAAATTAGTTGTACTTAGTCCACCATTGAATGCCTCTTAAGTAAACTTGTATAGATCTTTGTATAAGTGGGAAAGCATAGTCTTACCCCATGAGAACATAGTGCCATATACCTCTACACTGCATATAATCATATGCATCCTATATGAAATCAATACACCACTCCCATCCACTATAACAAAAGTATATGAAATCAATTCATCCTATATTTATCTCTAATTTTTCACATGGGACATGACACAATAAATTATTTCACATGTGGTTATATAGATTACTAGACTATATAGATACATCACTCATATACCAAATTTAGAGGCATGGCATAGATGTTCATGTTCATCATCTAGGATTATATAGATTAGAATGGAAAAATAGGCCATTTTCTTCTTACACATTTACTAGAGTTTTTAGATTACACCTAGGCTTACCTAGGTTGTCACCATATTGGACCATATGATTGTCTATAGTGGTTGGTCCATAACATTACTCAAACCTAAGAGTGTGTATGGGACAGAGGGCAGACATTGGCTTTGGACCTCTAAGCACTTCTCAATTCTAGTTTAGATTATTGAAATTTAGTACATGGGGTATCCATTATAGGGATTACTTCTTTTCTCTAGGTATTATTTAAATTTAGTATAGGGGGTATCCATCACAAGGAATACTTCTTTTCTACAGGCACTATTTAGATTCAATACAAGGGACATTTATTTCAAGGATTCCTTCTTTTCTCTATGCACTATTTAGATTGAATATACGGGACATCTATTTCAAGGATTAATTTTATCTAGGCACTATTCAAATTTAGTATAGGGATTCCTTCTTTCTCTAATCACTATTCAGTTCTCCATCCACTTTCCTAGTCAGGAAGTTTGACCCTTTTTTAGCACAATTATCTCCATGTAGGTAAGTTTAGGTATGCATCTTCTTTCTTGATTTTACTCTAGTACTTCATTTCATTACATCATTAGATCAAAATGGGACAAATGTATACAGCCTAAATTGGTCAATTAATCACACATATCATGTCTTTTCATAGTCCTTTCATGAGAGACTCTAACTAGTGAATATGAGCTTTGTTCACATTTATTCATGTCTTTCGTTTTAGTCATCTTAGTCTTATTTCAAGCGTGAGTCACATTTTTACCTATTCCAAATCATCCTAATCCTTAAAAATGGTCATTCCACCTCAACCAAGTCAAGTTTTCCATGCTTTTTTTATCCCCCTTAGTCCCCAACCTATAGGACAGGAGCACTAGGATTGGACTATAGTGCTAAAACTTAGGGTGCCCAATTTCTAGCACTCCTATCTAAGGCCATTTTGAGCCTAAATGGCTAGTTTATATTATTGGATGGGTCTTACCCCTTTTATTTGCTTTATTCCTAAGTGTTTTAATGTCAACTAAATGCAAATAAAGCTCCCAATTTTGAAATAATGAGTCTCTTATATAAAGGACTACACAAGACATTTTATATCTAGCACTTATTACTTTAGTACATTATACATAATAAAACATAGTTAGTAGTATAGCTCAAATTCTCTACATCACACATAATATTGCATACTTGATCAAGGAAGGGCCTAGGCATAATTCATTATTACATCTATTATGCACATTGATTATGCACGTTCCTTAAGGGATAACTACATTTGATCTGAGAATCTATCTTGAGGGTTAATGTAGGTAGTGGTCAAAATAGTAAGGTTTCTAGATCATGTGATAATTATTTCCTAACCTAATTTTTCCCCTTTTTCTTTTGATGTATTTACTTTTTATATTTGTGTAGATGGATATAAGTATTGAAGACTAAAACATACCTATAATGAGCTTTGTTCACTTCCATATCATAAAATTTGGTACAAGTCTCATACTGACTAGGCAAGAAGAACCCAGAAAGATTATATCCTCAAGACAATAGTGTTGGGAATGACTATAGCACCAAACACTAGGATGTCCTATTGTCACAATCTTGTCTAATCAAAAAATAGAAGCCAAATTTAGATTCTTGATAGTGTCTCAATCCTGATCCTCAATTACCAGCTCTAGAATCATTCATTTTAGCCAAATTTAAGATAAGTTTATAATTTCTCCTCTTTTAAAATTACTTTTTAAAAATCTATATTTTTAACCATTAAAATATATTTTCCTACTATTCTAGACCCTTATTATTTAGGATCTAAACACTAGATTCCCAAAAATAATAAAACACAACCCTACTAATCAATGGCTTATTTATGTATTGATCAATGTTATTGAGTGTTGATATTTTATATTTAATGTTGTCATTGATTTCAAAGGTTATAATGAAGATGCATGGTTCTTTCATTGATTCAATCTAATGTAGTTAATGAAAAAGGTTTTTATGTAAATACTTGGTCAAGCAAGCATTGAATTCAGTATAACAAATGTAAATCATATTTCAATACTTTGTTTAGACTTTGTGATATTGTATTTATAGGTGGAAATATGAAATGAGTAAGCTCTAAATAAGAATCAATGTGATCTAAAGTTATATGTAAGTAGTTCTGAAGATTCTTCAAATGAGTTACAAAGAAGAGAATGATTTGAATAATACATAAGAGTATTAATTGATGAGTAATATTATCTAAGGTTATATATAATATATTTAAGACCTTGTAGAGGAGTATTAGGTCATATCTAAATATATATGTGCTCCAAATTTTGGTGTATGCAGCTTTGAAGATGCTACAATCAAGATCTAAAGATCTATAAGTAGCTTCTAAGAAGTTTTGTTGAAGCTCTGAAGATGAGTGAGTGCATGATGTTGTTTGAACATACCTAAGAGGCATTGGATCATAAGTGAGTTCTAAATAGAAGTTAATAGATTGGATAGAAGGTCAAATTCAAGGCTTAATAAGACTTATAGGTCAAGGATTAGAAAGAAAGAAAAGAGATGGTGGTTTGAAAAAGTAACATGATCCATTTTCATGGCATGAGTGAGTAGGTAAACATTGATTGAGGTGAGCCAAGTTATTTTAAGTATGTGCATGAAGTTTTAGGACCTGATTTATAAAAAAGGCTTGAAAAACATTTCAAGGTTTCTCAAGTGCACAAAATAAAGAATGGTTTACCGAGAAGGTTTTCTCAATTATTTTTAGCGCATGCAGTAGCTGCATGAGAACCTAAGCTATTCTTAGTAAATGAGGAAGTTTTCTATCTTAAATTTATAAGCATTTGTTTTATCAAAGAGGAGCTAAGTTTTATGAATGATCTTTAAGATTGGAAGTTAGTCTAAGCCCTCATAAAACCCTAAGTATAACCTAATGTTGAAGATCTTGTTCAAAATAGCTTAGAATAGTATAATATTATTATGAAATTTATTGGAGTTTGAATTCAAGTCTCCTAGGCAACTCTAGGTGTGATTGGTTTCTTAGGTGAGTGTGAAAACCATATATAAAAGTACTTATCTTTTGAATATTTGCTAAAGTAGACAACATTAACCAAGTCAATGGTGAAAATTGGATGAAGATGAAAGTTTGAAACTTATATTTTATGATCATGAAGGATTATATATATGTTACATATCTCATATGTGTGAAGTTAGTGATCAAAGTTGGCCAGTCACTAAACAAGCCCTGTAGTGCAAATAGTAAAGAAATTAGATATAAGAGAGAAGATGATTTTTGGCATGATTTCATATAAGAGTGATGCATTTAAATGAATGATGATTATTTGGGTCTTAAATAATCTATCCATTCTTTGAAAAAAATTGGAAGTTAGTGTAAGTGGTTGAATCATTTAAACCAAAATGGCTTATCTAGCTAAGTAGAGTCTATGTGAGAGAAGGTCAAAAGATTGGTCTGTAAGATCAATAATTATCATTAGATCTCATGATCTAATTGATTGAGGTTTCTCTAAGGATATTTTAATATCTTATTCATTAATTTAAATCCCTTGAATATATTTAATCATGTATCATATGTTCATGTTTCATTAACTATGTTTTGGAGTCAGTTGGTAGCTCTAAGTGAACATCTTGTAGAGGAGTGTTTGAGCTTGTTTACCCTAAGTTGAAGCATAAGATGAAGTTGTTGATAACCATAAGTTCATGAGGTTATTGAATATATTTTTTAGTCCATAAGTATTTATAAAAAATAAGTATATTCCTCAATTGTTTAAATTAGAGTTTATGTATATGTGCATGCCTTTTATAAGTAGTGATTTGAAAAAGGGGTCAAGTGGTAGTTGGACCTAAAAGGTGTTATGGACCTAAATAAAAAATTTGATAAGGTATATTTGAGTGGAATGTGATTTTTTCCTACCATGTGAATCATTTTTATAAGATTTAAAGAGATTAAAGGGTAGCATGTTGTTGAGAAGGCCTATTAGGTCTCCATAAGCCTAAAAAGGGAGTAAGGACTAATTGATGTATGGCTGACCTATTATAGTGATTGATTAATGAATAATGAATGTTATTATAATATGATTTAACCTATTCATGGCTGACCTAAGTGATTTGAAGATGTATCTAACCTAGAAGGATATGATCAAATGACTTGTATAAAAGTAAGGAAATTAGGCCTATTTTTGTATACTTAAAGGAAGAAGATAAACGATGCAAACAATGTGCTAAGATCGAGAGTATAATAGGATAATAAAATGACATAGATCATCTATGATTAGAAGGAGGTCATGCAAACTAGTAGAGATATTATGAATATCTAACAAAAGTTATGCAAGAGAGGATTAAGGTTAGAACACCTAATCAAGCAATGAAAAGGGCTATTTGAGAAAAGAGGGTTGAAGATCAGTTTGAGAGGGTTGAAGATAAATTTGAGTGGGTTGAAGAGGGAGAAGAGTATAAATATTATATCATCATCTATTTTAGAAGAAACAAATATTTTTGAAGGTGATCAAACAATCAAGTGGCTGAGTTGGTGTTGAGTATTCTATGGGGTTGTAGCCTCCTTGCAAGTTGGATCTTGTTAAATCCAAATGGGTTATTATTAAATTAGGGGTTGGTAATCCTTGATAATTTAGTGTTTAGCTAAATAATATTAAGTTGGTGATTGATATATTGGGTTGGTACTCCAAGTTGAGTGGCTACTCAACTAGAAATTGATGTTTATCTTATAGGACTGTAGTCCATTTGCTTCATCAATGGGTTTGTTTCCCTATGATGGTTTCCCATGTATATGTCATGATCATGTGTTTCATGATCTTATGTTTTTCTATTTATGATTATTGAGATGTACATGCATGCTAAGATGTTTCATATATAGTTAATTATAATTGAATGAAAAGTTTTGAAGACTGGTTTACCCCCCTCTCATTCATATTATTTCTAACCTAAAGGTTTATTTGGGAAATACATTGTTATAAAGTCAGTTGAATGTGGACCCATTTTTCACAACCCTAATGATTAATGGCTTAATTATCCATAATTTCATTTTTTATTCTATAGCTTCTTACAACATGATGCCCTTAGGTGTCCTCAATGAGCTTGGAGTGAAGATCACATCTACCTTTAACAAGCATTATGCCATAGATTCATGAGAGGTGTCAGTTGTTGGATAAGTTAAAGGGTTGGTAGTGTAGTTGGCTATACATTCAATTAAGTATTTAAATATGGATGTCATAGTTCTGGACTACTACCTACATGTGGATTTTTATTGTCATAAAAATGGCTGCCAACATGGGGGGGAAGTGTGCAAATGGATATTTATTATGCCACCATTCCTTTGGAGTGTAATCTTTCTAGACTTCATAGAGAGCCAAAGATGTTACATGGAATTAAAGATCTAAAACATGCTCTAAATGAGGTGTTGTACATGGATGTGGAACTAAGTAACTTTATTGGGAATGTGGATGTTATTGAGTAGCCAACTATTCTTGATGTTGAGTTTGATAATGAAGGTAATATTTGGAAAATGTCATTTGACAAGACTTATTCCAATCTTGGAAATGAAGCTGCAGTTATCTTTTATGCCCCTAATGATAAATATTTTAATTTTAATTTTATGTTATCCTTGATTGCATGAATGACATTGCTAAATATAGGGCACTCCTACTTGGTATTCATTTGAACACAGATGAGAAATAAGCTTACATATAGTTGTTGAGGAAATACCAAGATTGCTTGGCTTGTTTTTATCCAAATTTGAAAACATATAGAGAATATTTGGTTTGAAATGTCATCCCATTACATCCTAGCATTAATACCTTTAGGCAAATGCAAAGATTGATTAACCTCATCTTAGTCACCAAACTACTAGAAGATTTAAATAAATTAAGGGATGATGAGATACTAGAGCCACCAATTAATGGTAAGCATCTAAAACACTTCCTAGACTAAGTCTATAACTATGTATAGTATTATATAGTGTATAGCTTTGTGTTTTATTTCCCCTCTACTTTGGGCTTTGTGTGTATAATTCCTTTCATTATTATTTTTTGTGTGTTCATTTTCAGATCCTCTTTATCTATTATTGTTAGTCTACCCTTGACTAATTGAGTTTTCATGAGTGTTTTTTGATAATGTATCAAGTGATGACTCCATGGCCCAATGGATTAACACTTGGTATTGTTTTTTGGGGTTCTTTGCACACCCAAAGGGGGTTGTGTATCCTCAAATGAGAGTTAGTGTTAGTTCCTAATGACCTTATTCAATATTAATTCCTGAATGTTTAATTGATGCCTCATATCCACAAGTGTGTTCAGTTGGATCATCCAAAGCCTCACTTCCACATTTAAAATTATAAAAATCCCACTCTCATGTTCATGTTGTGTAAACCCTCTATAATCCCTATTCTAACTTATATCTAGTATTTTCATATTTTATAATGACTTTGGTTATAGGATTCATGGGACTCTAACATCTACAAAAATATGAATGGGAAAAACACATGACAACAATAAGTATTGAAACTACAACTTGAATTTTTTTTATTAATCTCCTAGTCCCACTGGTTATCATGTGGGAAGTTTCAAAAGGCCATCTATATTTTATATTGATGCTAAAGAGAATACAACTTGATTCCACATGGAGATTTGGAGTAATAGTTTTCAAATGTGAAGAAGCCTATGCCATTAGTTAAAGATCCATGTAGGAATGTGTAAAAGTTTTTAAAACTTTATCCTACACTATGGACACGGCTTGCCCATGTGGAAGGTAACAAGAATAAGATAAAATTTTAATAAGAGGGTTAATGCACGGGCATAGGTAAAATGGTAGAATTTTGATATTCAAAATGCATGTTTGACTAAATTACAAAATGTGTCTAAAGTTCTGCCAAAATTTTGAGGGGTCAAATGTAAGTTACAAAAGAGAGATGAAAGTCTTTGAGGACTATTGAGTGGGGAAAACACTTGAAAAAATTACTTATGAAATTTACACATTTCAAAATGCTTCTTAATCTCCTAAACCCATAGCCATGATGTGGGAAAATTCAAGCAATAAAAAAACAAACTTTTAAAGAAACAAAGACATCCACATGGATGCAATGAAGGTCATAAAGCAAATATTTGGACATCACATGAGGATATGGACCCACATGGGAAGGTTAGGCAAAGTTATTGACTTGAATTTCAAATTTTTAATTTGTGAATATATAAAATGAGCCTAGGTTTCTAAAACTCATAGCACATAGAAAAAGTGTCAATGATGGAGAATCAGAGATAAGATGTAACTTATCAAGTTACTAACTTGAAAAGTGAAAAATGACTCTTGGATCCCATAATAGAAAGTATGGTAGGGAATGTAAGCATGGAATGCATATGCCAAAATCAAGTCTTCAAATAATAACTTGTAAATTGTAACTGACATTTCCAAGTCTGTGGATTCCAAATTATATTCAAATGTTTCAAAACCTAGTCCACATGTTTTATTAATATTGAGAGGTGACTAAAAGGGAAAAATAAAATCACCAAGTGTGGTTATATACCTCTCCATGTGGTTAATTTGAAATGTTAATGAAGTAAACATGTAAAAACAATAGCAATCTTGTTGATGTAGCTCATCAATGGGTTAAGAAGCAAGGTTTATTTTATCCAAGAGCTAAGGATCTCTCTTTAAATGAAAGCTTCCTAGGAAGTGGGGGTCTTATTATAGTAGATAAAGTAGGTCATTTGGACAAAGATATACAGTGAAGATGATACTCTGTGACACAACATATTATTTCAATATATTATGTCTTATGCTCTTGATTGGGCATGAAAATGGTGTGACTTCACTACATGCTGCCATCCATGGGGGACACCTAGAGATTATAAAATAAATATTGAACACCCAATTGAATGGGTGGTATGGTATGGATTATTGGGATAAGAATTTAATGAAAAAGATGGACAATGTTGGAAGGTGTGTAGTTCATTTATAATCCATGAAATCCCATTGGGATATAATCAATTTATTCATGTTGATGATGCCAAACTGTGTTGAAATTTGAGGTACCTATCTTAAAACTATTGTGCATTTTGATGTGGAATACAATCAACTACAGGTAGTGCAAAAGTTTCTTGTTGAGAATGAGAATGAAGTAAAGACAAAACTATCGACCCCTAATTATGACATTTGTGGTAACATAGCATTTTTGTTGGCTCCCTTGAATGGAATAAATACCCAACTTGTATAATTTCTATTGTCATTTTTTGGTGTAACTATGAACTCCATCAGTAATATAGGATTAAGTCCATTTGACATAGCATCAGCTGTAAAATCTCAATATAAGCCAAAATTTAGTAGTATTGTAAGGATTTTTAAAGATGTCAATGTCACTCAGAGTTTAATATGTCATTCTAGATCCAAGTTACCTCCCTAGTAGCCATATCATATGACTACTCAAATTGGCAATAATGAGAATAAAATACTAGATGTAGACACACTATTGGCATCACTCATTGCCACTATGACATTTGGAGTAATATTTCAAATTACCCAAGCTTTATCTAATTTATATGATTATTAGAGTAGACGATATCATTGGAAGTTCATCTCAAAGGACAAGACATGCAAGCACTATCATTTTAATTAAACCAGGTTGAGTGGTTAACCAAGTGGAGTTTCCAAGTGGGAAAAGTAATATGTAGAAGCAAGTCTTCAAAATGTAATTTGCAATAAGTAGTCCAACTTCCCAATCCTGTCAGTCAACTTAACATCAAAAAAGTTAACTCAAATATAACTCCAATAAGATTTTGAGGATAAATGTAATTTTACAATTGTGTAAATTAAAAATTGCACTTGGATCTCCCAAACCCACTAGTAAACATTGATCAAACATGAAGTCTCAGTTCAAATCAAAACTTTCAAGGCTAAATGCATTTTTGCAAATTTCAAATTATGATTAAAGTTCCCAAGTCTATGAGGGAAATTTTCAAGGGAACTGTAACTCTAGATTGTAATTTGTGAAATTACAAATTGAAAATTGTGCTTTAAGTTCCTAAAACTACTAGGGAACTTTTGAGGGGAACTACAACTAGAAATTACAAGTTATAAATTTGTAAGTTGAAAATAAGCTACTAAGCTCTGGATTCCTACCATATAAAGGAAGTGTAAAATTATGAATTTGACCCAAATTTCCCCATAAGGAAAAAATTTGAAAAATAATGCACTTAACCTCCATACAAGTTCGGAGGCAACCCTAAAAGTCAAAATTTGAAAAAAAACAAAGTCTTGAAAGGCAAATTGGAGCAAAAATCAAAAAGGTAAAAAAAATAGTTAAGTCTTCTATATTTCATGTTTTTCTTATTCAAACACCTTCATAAGAGAAATGATATAGGTTTGAAAGGTTAAGGTGGGCCATTCCAAAGAATATTTCTTAAGCAACTATAAATTTAGAGTATTCCAATGCCATCATTACCAAGAAAGGGTCGTTCTTTGGCATGCATAAGAGGAAGGGCAATTGACTAGGAGGTTCCATCTATGCAAATGAGTGGTTAAAGAAAAATCTAGGTAGTTTCACATGAATAAAAAGAGTTTTTTTGGATCCCAAATGAATATTCTCCTTTAGGTTTGAATAAAATGCATTTCTAAACAAGCATACCAAGGGTTTATTTTAGATATTCATCATTACATGGAGAGACAGTTACAAGAATCATTTTCCTTGTAAAGGCATGACAAGGAACATAGTATAGCTAGAAGCATCTTGGTATAACTTTGAGATTTGAATAAAAGTTTTTAATATTACAAATTTTAACACATATTCTCAGAGCAAATGGTTGAGAAATTTATATAAAAAAGGGATTGCCCTCTTTTCAAAGGTTATAGTTGGTTTCTTGGTATTCCTAGGTTTAGGCTCTTCCAAATTTTAGGATCCACTACTTTGTGTGTATTTTTTCTCTATTGATAAGGTGGTTACATATGTACAACCATTATCAAGTTCTAAGATCATTTTAATATGTATCCCTTATTCAAGGAGCAAACTAACCATGGTTGTCCCCATGGTAGCATTTTGAAACAATGATATATGTAAGATTTTATTTCAAGTTAATGGAAAATAGCTATGATTTTTAATCTTTCCTATTAATTAAGTGAAATTAAATGTATTACATGATTTGTTGATTGGATATCTAGTTTAATGTTCATGAATGGTTGTCATCTTAGGTATAGATCTAGGTTATAAACCCCTTTCTGCATTATGATTTCGAAATGTGTTGTTGATAACATCTTTAGGGCACCTTGGGTTTATGGATTTAATAGGAAAAGGTATTTGAAATTCTATTTTCAATGTATGATTTATGTTTTTAGTAAACATTTGGGTATTTGCATTGTATTGACACCAATGGATGTAAATCACTCATGGTAGTTTTCATTGATTATATCTCAATTTTCTACATCTTTACAAATGAATGATGTCATGTCTATTGAAGCATTTATTGATATTTGAAAACCACCATCACACCACTCTTTTTTATAACTATCTAACTCCTCCTACCATATCCTACATTGAAAATAATATAGTCGTTGCATATTAAAATTGTTATTTGCTTGTAAATGCATAAATTTTACACAATTAAAATGTATCTATATTTTGTGCTTTGAAGCCTAGTGTAGACACTATAAATTTGTACACCTATGATTCTGCATGTCCAAGATAACCCTGGTCCTACCCTAGGCCCCACTTGGGACCAACCTACACTTATTGGGATTAAACCAACCAATTTACACTCAATTTTACCTAACTAAATAGCCTTGGCCTTTACGACCTATCCCTATGGACCCTGACCATTGATGGTCAGGGTGACCATAGATGGTTAGCCTTGGGGAACCCTAATCATCAATGATTAGGATCCACCTTCTCACTAAGATCATGTAAGCTCTATCAACCCTTTTCTAAATATAACTTATCTAATTTGTGTTATGAGCCTTTTCATGCACAAATTATAGTTAGATGACCTAATTACACCTTTAATTCCACCTCTTGATTATGCCTGTAAGAGAGAGAGGTCTGGGAGGTCAAATCCATTTACAATAAATATCAAGAGCTCCGGCATTCAAGAGTTTTCTTTTATAGGTCAATCAATGCCATAAATGTTATCAAGCATTATCAACCATCTTATTAAGATCAAACTTATCATCACCTCTTAACCAAGATTTTAGGTACCGTTACACTATTAGAATCAAGCTAGATTCCACCAATAGGCTAACTACATCAACTACCCATGCAACCAACTTTTGGTAAGACAAGTGCTTGTTTATCAATATTCACATGCTCTTATTTCATTTCATAATTAGTCTATCCCTTGGCCAATTCCAAAAATCCATTTGTGGAATCCTATCATCTTTTGTTGATCAAACCCAAAATACACAATCAACCATCAATAGTCAGACCCCGACCACTGACAGTTAGGCATAACCGCCGATGGTTACCCCATCCATCGATGGTCACCTATGGTAAAAAAAATAGCGAGCTAATTTCACCCACCCAAACCCAATCAAGTCCACTTTTTGTGTTTTCAACCATTCACAGAGTCCTTTCAAATTTTTTGAAGCATACCTTGACCTGTTATCACTAGTATTAATTAGTTTATCACTAATCAGATCATTTCTAGTCTATTTTATTGCAAGCTTTCTTGTATTCATTTTAGTACCTTTTTAATATTGATGAAAGTACCTTTTTTATATCTTTATCAACTTGAATATTGTAAACCTATGGATTGACATCCCTTAAGGAAGCTCTTGTTTTTAAGATCTAGCTATCACTAGGTAATCCACCCAACTATCTGTTTAACAAACAAGTTTGATGTATTTCTTTCTTATCTTCAAGTCTTCCTCCCAAGCCAAAGAGGAGATCTTCATAATCTTATAATTCAATTCATGTACAAATAAACAAGTTTTTCAACCATACCTGTATCGAGTTTATTTTCTCTCTTTCTTTCAAACTTAAGTGAAAATTTACATGAAATATTTTGGCATGCCCGATGGGATCTAGAATATTTACTCACATTTTATTTGCATTTGTATGTTCTTCTCTCTATCTTTTCACATATTTAAAACTAAAATTTCTTTTGGGCTTAAAATCAACTGCATCCATTTCTTGCTTTTAACATTAGGTCACTTTGAATTAAAACATAATAATCTTATCATATCATCACCTTTATTTCACACACTAGCTAGATCACTATCATCAATCAAACATAAAAATAATTTGAGACAAGGCCTAACTGGGATTTCATCACCTAGTGGTCACCTTACCCATTCATAAAAATCCTACTTAGAGGTCATTACCAACTCAACTCTCTGATTGAGTATAAACTCTAGACATTAATATGTATTGGCTAAGCATCTGACACCCTTATTACTATGGGATTGTGAAGTGAGGGGATAGGCCCCAATACCAAGCCACAAATTTATTCTAATACACACTCTTTTGAGCACCTAAATAACCTAAAACTAACCTGAGACTGCTTCTATAATACCTGATCTACAAGCCAACATCTATCACACTTTCTCATAAACTAAGGCATAAACTAGAAGTAATATTAAAACTAACCTTTAAGCTTAACATACTTTATAGTGTGTGTTTTGACTACCTTGATGATTTTCCTATCTTATTCTTGTTTGAGTGGTCAGTTCTTTTTTTCTCTCCCATTTTTTGTATGGTTCTCACTCGTCGTCAATGAAGAGACCTAGTAGAACAAAACCCATCACTTAAATCAAACTCTTCTACCTCCTCATCTATGGAGTACATCTCCAAGGAAAAAAAATAAACTCATCCATTGGGAAGACCTACTTTCCCTTGGGTATTTTCCTAAGGAGACATGGATTTTACCACTTTTCTAGACAATAATCTAGTTTCCCTTCAGCACTATCTTAACACCTATTGTCACCATATCCTAGTTTTAACTTCACCTCAAGATCCTCCTTATGGCATGCCATCCCACCTTATGAAGGGCATCCCTATTTCCATGATCACCACCAAACCTTTGACCACTTAGGCATCTTTATCTACTAACACCTTTGATGTTAAAGCTGAAAACCAACCTATCCAACCAACTATTACCCTTACACCTTCCACCCCTACTAATGAATCCTCTACCTTGTGGACAACCCAACCATTGACCCATCATGTTCCACTTTTAGCTAGAACACCCACCACTAGCACTATTAACTTCCCCTCTATCAAACCTAGCCCATTGATTAATACCCTTTTACCAAGATTAGGGGTATATATCCCTTCTACTTCACCACCCATGCCCAATATATAAGGATTCCTTAGTAGTTACCCATTGTACCCAATATAGGATACATCCCTAACCCAAAAGTGTATGTACCCATTACCTAGCCACCATCATTCACCTACCATACATAACCTCTAGCATCCACATTCTAATATGTGGTAGCCTCTCAACTGCCAACATAATTACCAATATGTTGCCCAACCTCAATCTTAATATCAGCCTTACAATCCTTTCAGTGCACCACCTCAAATCGACCTAATGAAAATGATCATGGATAATATTACCAATCATGAGTCATCCATTTTATGGGCTTATAACATCCTATCCTATGATCATATTTATAACAAACTTATTCATCCTTCTGTCCCCATCAAACCTTACCCTCCTCAATGGAACTTCTAAAATTTGCCAAATTTCAAAGCAAGGAGGACCCATAGAAATACCTTAGGGATTTCAATCATGCATGTTACATGATTGCTTATGATGATGCCCTTATCTTTAAAACCTTCCCCATGTCTTTATTTATCCCAACACTTGACTAATATAGTACCCTCACCAAGTATTCAATTTTTTCTTTCACCTAACTAGCACAAGTCTTCTTAGATCACTTTCCATTAACATTTCCAAGAAGGTCTCTATCATGAACCTATAATATATTAGTAAATTTGATGATGAGTCCATCACTTATTTTATCACCCATTAGAGAAGCTTGATTAATCAAATTTCATTTTCCCTACCTCAACCTAAACTTATATAACTTTTCACTTACGCATATGCCAAACATATATCTTCTACACTGCGTGTCTAAAGCTTCAAAAATTTTGATGAGGATTTTACCATGGCACATAAGCTATAAAAATAGACCATAGATGAGGTTAAATTGAAGTTAAAAAACAAGAACTCTACCTTCAAGACCAATGAAAGCTCTTCCTCCAAACCAGGCAACCAAGCTAATACTGAAACCAAGACTAGGGGAACTACAAATGTTGTCATCCTTAAAACTACCCCTCTACCCAATATAAATAAACAAAATTATCCCATTACCTTCAAAAAAATACAGGGAACCCAAACCAAATCAACCCAAAAAATTCACTCCACTTAGAAAATCTTATACCTCGATTCTAGAGAAGCTAACCTTATACAACTTCCACCTATCAAACCTCCCTAATATTTTGATTCTTCTCATCCATCACCGGCTTAGTATGATGATAATGACCTTTATAATTTTCATTGGGTAATTAGACATGACATCAGCTGATGTAATAATTTCAATAATGTTAATTAAAGTCTTATCGATAAAGGGGAACTCATATTGGATAATCCCAATGCCCCTCAAAATCAATCTCTTGACATCTTCAAGAAACATTTTCCCAACCATGCCCCTGTCAAAGCTGAGGACAAATAAGATGAATATTCTCATGATTCCCACATGATTAATATGGTCCTTGATGTGTTTGTCATTCAACCTACCTTCTTTTCCCCCACTTCATCTACTGAGGTGGTGAAGTCACTTTCCCTTCCTTCAGAGGCCTAAACCAAGGAGGATCCTTTTTCCTTAGATTCACTCATAGAGGCTTTGGAATCATCAATCACCCCTTTGGATATCCAACCCAAAAAAATAACCATTCTTGTCCCACCATCTCCCCTAACTATAGACCAAGCCATAACTATTGACATTGTGCCCAGCGGAGTGAATTTTTCACAAATACCCCTCATAGAGTGGCCACCCAACTCAAACTTACCTCCCTTTCTTAAGTAAATGAATGAGGATATAAACCCTCCTCCTCAACCCATAGGTTTCTCCTTATCACCCATAACCCTAGAAGTCAGATTAATATATAAACCTTTTTCTAAAATTGTTTAGAAGTTAGGTATGGCTACAAAACTAGGCATGAATCAAACCACTTTATAGTAATAGTTAGGGCTCCCCCCATCAAAAAACTTGAACCTTATAGCATGCCCATAACCAACTAATCCATCATCTCTCCACCACCTCTTAAACCAATCTGAACTTCTACTAACCCCCACCATCTTAATTAACCAAAACAACCACCGCATCACGAACCAAACCTTTCAAAACTCTTGGTTCCTTCTCTACCAAGAGTTTGGTTTACCCATCCTTGAAAGTAGACTTAACTTCACTCAAGCTTATACCTAGGTCTCAACCCATACCAACCAAGAGGATGAAAACATTTAAGGGAACTATGACTAAGACTCTACCTCCCTCTACCTTGCCCTCTATCTTAGGGCCTCACCCTTCTACTTTGCTTAAAAAGTAACCCCCCTTTAACATATATCACCCACTAACATTGATTACACAAGAACACTTATTATTCGATGCACTAGTCCTTCCTAGAATACCAATAATCAGACCCTCAAACTTGGCCATCCTAACTACCAACATACCCAGACCAAAACCATCAACTAAAAACACCACCTTACCCAAACCATATCTCGCCAAACCTATTGCCACCAACATTTCCATCTTACCAACCTAGACCATGATCCCTAAAACGTTTTTACCTCTAGAAAAATCATATACAAATATTCTTCAAATATTATTATAGACCTCCTACCTCACATTACCTCCTATCAAACCTTTCAATCCTCTTGGTTCAAATTTGACCTAGTACAATGATCATCAAATTTGCTCCTATCACAAGACACCTGGGTATGACATGGAGAATTAAAAATCTCTCTAAGCCATTATCTACTAACTCTATGATGAGTATGATATTTTAGTAGATGACCTTCCATTCATTCCTCCAATACTATACCCAACATCTAGTCACCAACACATTCATAATCCCCATTCTCACCTAAAAGTGATAGAAAATCTACCCAAGCCCCCATCACACCTTGCCCCTCCATCCATACCATTAATACATCACATGATCACAAAAAAAAGATAAATGGAAGGCCAAAGTGTCCATTCCATGGATGTACCCATTAACTCACCTTAAACCAAACTAGATCTAAACCTTCACATTTTTAGCTAAGCCCAAAGTCACCATCTTAGGTACTCCAAAGGCTAACCCCTTTGAATCCATCAAGAGGGTCATATTTAAACAAGTTCACCAAACCCCAACTAAGATGAGCCTCTATGAGCTCATTTCCACCTCACCTCACCATCATCAGGCCATGATCAAGGCTATGCAAGCCTTTGAGGTTAGACCAAGAGACTCCTAGCCTATAGAGGCATTCATTAGCACTCTCTAGCTCTCCACCCTTGTTACCTTCAAGGAATCAAAGATAACTTCTATCCATCCTAAAGACCAAATCCCCCTCTTTTTATTATAACCAACATCAATGAAACCCACATCAAATGGGCTATGATTAATGGGGGAATGAGTACCAACATCATCTCTTCCCATGACTATGATCAACTCAAGCTACTAGATAATGTCATGTATAAAACTTTAGTCATCCTTATATACTTTAATGACACTATGAACTCTACCTTGGGAACCATCATCCTTCATATTTTGCTAGGACCTCTCACACTCACCAAACTCTTCTATGTGGTCAAAGGTGAATTCTAGTATAATGTCTTACTATGGAGACCTTAGATCTGGGCCATGGGTTGTGTACCTTCTACCCTCCATCATTGTGTCAAGTTTGAACACAAAGGTCAAGTTACTACCATAAAAGCAGACCCTATCCCTTTTTCAACATGAAAGATGACCTACCAATCTAATGACATTCTCCTACCTCCATTTAAAGCACTAAAAACAACCACCATAAATGCCCTACCCATGAAAGATAAATCCATTATATCCTCCCCTTCCACTAAGGCATCTACCAATTTATCTATCCTCATGGACCAAATACCCATTAGTGATAATTTAGAACCTACCTTCCAATGCCTTACCCTTGGATAATACCATATCCTCACCCTTGATAGCCTCCTTATTCCCTAAGAATATAGGAAACTCAACCACCAACTAGGTTATGACCCCAACATTAAATCCATTCACCCCTTGGGGCTCTAAACTATCAAACCCACTTTATCTATATAGAAATTGACAAGCCACTTAATGCTACTATCACCCCCTCTCTACCTCAACCATTCACCTCCACCTTCTCTTATTGGACAACCCAAACATTGCCAAACTATATCTTCATAGGTGTGCTAGGAAGGGATTTGGTTTAGGATGATTTGATCATAGCCCACACATGACCTAAATTGAGACCCAAAATCCTCACAAGAATTATGGACTCAGATTCATTCTACCTAATAAGAATAAATCCAAACAAACTACCCCTACCATTGTTTAAGAAGAGACCCCTTCCACACCAACACCCCCTCCACCTGTGGGTGAAGATGAGGACATCATCCCACCTAATTTTTTTTTCATCAACATGATTACCCTTGTGCCCCTAACTTATCAAAATTAAGGGGAACCCATATCCATCCCTTTGATTCATCTTGAACTCATGGGAGAAGACTCTCCTACTATTAACACTATTCAGTGTTAGGATGATGATGTTATTCTCACCTACCTTGGTGCATCAGATTCCTCCATTCATAAATCCTTACCTCTAGAAACCTCAGCCATGTTAAACTAATCTACCATGGATATCAAATTGGAAACTTTTTATAACCCCCATGTCATCAAACTTGGCCAAACCCTCACCCTTGAGGAATTACAGGACTTCTCTACCTTCCTCTAAGACCACAATATTGCATTCTCTTGGTCATATGCTGATATGTCTAGTATTGACCTAGCCATTGCCACTCACAACATCATAACCAATCATGATGACAAACCTATTATATAGAAACGTCATTTAATTCATACTAACATAGCCCTAATTATCAAAGAAGAGATTCAACACCTCCTTTCTATCAATTGTATTCAACCCATTTATTATCCCTAATGGATTTCAAACATCGTGATTATTACTAAAGGCATAAGGGGACTACGTATTTTTGTGGAATTTCATGACCTCAACCTTGCCTACCCAAAGGATTAATTTCCTCTACCTATAATTAACCAACTTATTGATCTTATAGTAGGTTAAGAGATGTTGTCTCTCATGGATGGATTCTCAAGTTATACTCAAATTTTGATTGCCACAAAAGATCAACACAAAATTACCTTTATCACCCTATGGGGGACCTTTTGTTACAGATCCATGCTGTTTAGTCTTAAGAATGATGGCATCACCTACCAACATGTCATGACATATATTTTCCATGACCTTATCTATACAATCATTAAAGACTTCGTGGATGACCTTCTCAGGAAGTCCAAGCTTCACAAAGACTATTTAACCATTCTCAAGATTATATTTGAGTGACTTATCTACTATCACATCCACCTCAACCTCAAGAAATGTATTTTTGGAGTCTTCTCAGGAAAACTTATAGGATTCATCATTTCCCTTTGAGGAATTGAGGTTGACCTAGCTAGGATTGAAGACATCCTCGAGATGCTACCCTGAAACAATCTTAAGAAACTCTATATTTTGTATGGGAATCTCCAATCCATTCACTATTTTATCTCCCAACTCTCTGTTTGGTGTCAACCCTTCCACCACCTATTAAAAATTGAGATCTCTTTCAATTGGAATGTTGATTGTCAAAAGGCCTTTGATGTACTCAAAGAGTACCTGCTATTTCCACTTATCCTTACACCTCCTAAGGATGACCACCCTTTCTACCTCTATATCTCTACCATAGACCATTCCCTAGGGGCAATAGTTACCCATTAGGATGAACAACTTAAATATCAACCCATCTATTTCATTAGTCTCA
Source organism: Torreya grandis (assembly GCA_037957365.1). Taxonomy (NCBI): domain Eukaryota; kingdom Viridiplantae; phylum Streptophyta; class Pinopsida; order Cupressales; family Taxaceae; genus Torreya; species Torreya grandis. The sequence goes on from JARHVA010002981.1 coordinate 2,016,839, forward strand.
CACTTGTCAAATATGAGACTTGGTACACACATACTGAGAAACTATGTTTGGCTCTAGTCTTCATGGCCACCAAACTTCACCACTACCTTTTTAACCAATTTTTTTTTGTCATAACTAATATCAACCCACTCAAGTATATGCACTCCAAACCATACCAAAACCAAAGTATGGCTAAGTGGCTCATGTTTTTAGTTGAATTTGACCTTGAGTTCCTCTAGTAGAAATCAATCAAAGGGCAAGTCATTGCCAACTAATTGGTTGATGTACCCCTAATAGACACCCAACCCCCACCCCCCCCTCTTGAATTTCTAGATGATTCAATTATAAGTCTATCTCAAGCATATTTTATCAATCATGTAACCATGTTTTTTAATGGTTATAAATGTCAACATGGTGGGGGGGGGGGGTGAGGGGGTAGTATCATCCTTATCCCCCTTATTGGTGAACCACTTATTTTGTCATTTAAACTCAATTTTGAATGCACTAATAATGTGGTTGAGTATGAATCCATAGTAATAGGTCTCCAAATTTCCTTAGCCATAGGAGTCAGAATAATCAATATCTATGGTGACTCCCAACTTATGATCAACCAAGTCAAAAACATTTACCAGTGTAAGAATTAAATGATGCAACTATATAGACAATTAGTTATAGAACTCCTAGCTTAATTTGAACACTAACATATTCAAACCACCCCATGATCCACCAATTTTGTTGATACCATGGATTATCTTACCTCTCAAATCCCATCAACACCCTCAGACTCCAAACTATCAATCATTGTCCATCACCTCACCAAACATATCTACACCAAGTTAGACACTCTAACCATATTTAGTGTGGAAGAGATTTTCCCTGACTTTTGGCATCAACAAACCTTTGAATACCTTCACCTTGGCATATTTTCCTCTGACCTCTCTAGGAATACCCATTGGGTGTTTATTCATAGCACCTCCTATTACACCATTGGGGGAGGAATTATTTAAAAATAAGGTTTGATGGCTTCCTATTATGTTGCATTCATGGTCCAGAAGCCTTTTGCACTATCAAGGAGACACATAAGGGTATCTATGGGGGGAACTTTAGTGGACTTGTTGTGGCTATGTACATCCTCCACCTAGACTATTATTGGCCCACCCTTAACCAAGACTATTTTGATTATGTGAAAAAGTGTGTCAATTTTAAATAACATGTTAATTTACATCATACACCTAACAATAGTCTTCACATTTTTGAAAAATTTTGGGCCTTTTCATAATGGGGTCTAGACATTTTTGGTGAAATCAACCCCCACTCATCACAAAAACATCATTTTATCATTACCATGTCTGAATATTTTACCAAATGGGTAGAATCTATTCCCCTTGTTTTGATAAAAGTTGAAAAGATTATCGAATTTATTACCCATCACATCATCTATCATTTCAGTGTTCCCCATAAGATCATCACCGATAATGGAAAATCCTTCAAAAACAAATAAGTACAGGGCCTTTATGACATATTTTGTATTAATTTTTTTTTTCATCACCTTATTTCCCACAAGAAAATGGATAAGCTAAAGACTCTAACAAAAACCTTAACAACATGCTTACCAAAATGGTTAATGCCTCAGGTTGAGATTAGAACTTGCACATCCCTTTCACCTTATGGGAATATCTTACTAGCATTTGAACCCCTAAAAGTGTTACACCTTTATCTCTCATGTTTGGATCTGATGCTATATTTCCTCTTGAAGTCTAAATACCTTCTCTTCACATATCTTTTCACAATCTTATTTCAAAAAATGACTATCATCAGGAATGTTTAGCTCAACTTTAGCTACTTGATGAGCATCATTTGGCCACCCTTTCCCATCTTCATGTCTATCAAGAATGAATCAAACATGCCTATAACAAACACCTAAAAGTCTGAGAATTGAATATTATATATCTTGTCCTCAAGAAAAACCAACATATAACTAATATGGAGAAAAACAAAAGGGCCAAATTTACTTTCAATTGGCTTAGACCCTACATCATTACCCATGAGTACAGATCAAGATCTTATCATTTGTCTTCTCTTGAAGGCAAACCAAAACATATGCCTCTCAATGCTTCACATTTGCATCCCTTTTGTTTTTAGATAGGGATTGCAATCATCATTTGTCTAACTTAAGCTCATCCCTTACAACCACATTCATATCCCTCTTTTTAGGGGTAATCAACTAAAATTGAATCATGTGATTATGCATCAAAATTATAGCCTAATATTGAACTATAGATACCAAGGATCTATCCATGGCATGATTCTCATAGTAATTCCCATCTATTTGAGATCAATTCCTATGGTCATTATCACCTATACCTCTTTTTCACCTACTGAACCTTCATGTCAGCTTAGTTTTACCTTCATAAAAGTAATCCATTGAGCATTTATGAGCAAGTCTATGCCAATAAAAATATAGCAAAATAAATATCAAATAGAAAAAATAAATCATGGATCATCCTTAGCATTCACAAAATGCTCCCTTGAAGGACAAATGTTGAAACTTATTCTAAAATTGCCAAGTGTAAGGTGTATTTCTCCCTTAAAGGAAAGTTATCAAAAGCATTTCAACTAAGCATATAAACTTGGACCATTTCCTTAAAGGATGGATAAGCAAACCATTAGTCAAATCTAGAAATTTATTGGAAACTTCCTACATTGATTAGCTTCCTCGACCCTCTAGCAAAAGTAAAAGCAAAAGTAAAAACAAAAGAAAGAGCAAAATAAATTTTGAAAGCCACAATATACTCTCATAAAATCAATAATCTTGGAAATCCACAATCTTCTCTCCTTGGTAGACTTCTCATATCAATTAGTCCAAACTTTATCTATGAACATAGACTTGTTTATACTACCTCTTTAGACACCTACATAAAAGGCATACTAGTCTCACTAAAGGTCCCATTTTCACCCATTCTCCCTCCACATGTCATATGTGTGAGACTATAAGCTTACTTTACACAATATAATCAAGGTCCCTATCTATCTACCTAAGCATGCTAATGCAAAGCATTGGAAAGGATTATTTTTACTAAACCAATCTAACTTTAGGTTTTATGTTAGTCTTTACTAATGAAAAGGCATTGTGGTCATTTTATTATCAGCCTATCATTATTCACACAAAAAATAAACATCACATCAAAAGTATGCACATATTGAACTATGTCAATAAGCAACAACATCTATCCATCAATGAGTCAAACACAATGTAAACATATCACATCAAACCATGACCATCAATCACATCGTATGAGCCTATAAGAATGCCATTACACCATCACAAGAATAAACCAAATCAATGAGCAAAACATCATGGCATATACCATTTCCCATTTCACCCATATAGCCATAAATAAATCCATAACATGTATCCATCCATAACATATCCTATCATAACCATGAGTAGAATCAGATCATCATAACTAACTTTCTAACATCACATACCTAAGTTACTAAGTTAAACATCATAAGCATTAACCAAAAACATAAGCCATAATCATAAACAATAAGCATCCATCATACATAAACATTAAAAATAATACATCATATACATCAAATCATCAAAAAATAATGCATGTAACAATGTATCAGATCTCTCAAAAAAATATAAATCTCAATACATCAGTGCATAACATCATAATAATGTATCTAACCATAATCATGGGCCTGCACCACTACAACTAGCCCCATTTACACCTATACCTAGTGGTGGTCCCCTTGGAACCCCTTTCTATCCCATTATAGAAGCCCACTATTCAATCTCACTTTTTAATCTACATACATCATAGCCTAGGGTAGTTGGTCTAATACCATCACCTCATAATATCTAAGCTCCACCATGGTAGCTAGATAACATGCTTGGGGCACTGTGTTCGATGGCCCTCCTACTACTATTGTACCTACCTTAGCCTTCTATCTAAGTAGATATATCTCACTTGTAATGATGGTGAGATGACCTTATAATGCTTAAATTTAGCCCTATAATGTGGCCACCTATCACTATAAAGCTTGTACCTAAGCCCAATGCTACCCCTACTTGTCCACCCTAGTTAGTTGGATCTACAGCCATTGGTGTTGCCCCTCCATCATCTCCACACACATATACAACTACATAGATAGGATAGCATGAATCCATGTATCCATTTATATACCTTACATCATCTATAAGAGCCTTAACAAGAAGCTCCTCAAAGCCACCAACCAAAATTATCTGAATAGGCTGGGCCACACTCAATCATGGATGTGGAATCGATACACCCTATAATAAGCCAAACTAGTGCCACACTCAATCAAAGGGAATAAACTCAACCTCACCCTCTTAATGGCCCACTATCCACTTGTATCTCTATGTAATGAGGGTATCCCTCCTATAGCCTTGCCAAATAAGGAACTATAGATATGGTCTCTATGTGATGTCCATAACTACCAATCTATATAGAGAAGCCTTGAACCACTCAGTATCATGTGATCCACCTCTAGCTCCTGATACAACATAGTTATCCCTCTACATCATGAGGCCAATAGGGAAATCCAATTGTGTGTACCCCATCCATAGCAATCCCATAAGCCTTAGAACCTAGATGTGCTCATAAGCCTAGAAATGTAGAACCATTCCCACACTGATACCATACCTTCTATGGTGTTTGAATCCCCATAGCTCCCTATAAATTTAGACTAACAACATTGGGACCTAGCCAAATACTATCCTCCCAAGCAATAGATCAACCAAAATACCTAGTAATACATAAGGGAATCTTTTTCTACTAGAATATATAACCCCAAAGCAAGTAACCATGATCATCAACATCATCATAAGTCTTCTCTCTTTGGGAGCCCTTTTATATAGTGTTATATAACTAAATCCTCTAGAGTACCAATGGACCCGATTGCTATCATCTCCATATAGATAATAAATATACTCATCTCTCTCCTCCTACTCAATCTCGTAGATTGCCTCACCATGTAGTGGGAGCCTAGTGATCTTATGGACATCCTCTAAGAGAATAGTCATCTCCTCGATCAAAAATAAAAAGGTGTTAGTAGCGAGATCCCATCTCTCAATGAATGTTAATATCATGGATGGATCCATAGTCATGTGTTAGTAGTGCCTATTCCCTCCTAGCCCTACTACCTCCATATGTTACCAAACATCAGTAGTCATCCCCTTGAGCAGTGTAGGGAAGATCTATGACACATGATCATGCATCTCTATCTACTACTGAGCCTACACCAAATCAAAATACTTGGCTTAGACCCTAACTAGTCTCATCTACCTTATATTTTGAATGCACCCCTAACCCTAACCTATTTGACCTAAACATAACCACAGCCCATTTACCCTTTGCACCCAACCTATTTAACCAAACTTCAAGCCTCACTGCTTATCTTAACCCTAACCATTAAAATTTCAACCTTAAAAAGCATACCCAAGCCCTAAACACTTCTAACAACCCTACCCCATCCAAGTTAATAATTGATGGTCATGCTAACCACCAATGATTAGGGACCCATAGATTCTAAGGTATTGACCGTCGACAGTCAGACTTGATGATTGATGGTCACTTATGGGCATTCTAGGGCTAGAATGCCCAAAACCCCCAAAACATAAAACAATTAGCAAAATTGAAATACAACTAGCCTAAGTACTCTAACTAGCTCACATGCTACCCAAATCATGTACCCACATTGTCAATTTGATGCTCTACCCACCCTATTTTGCCAAAATCTCCAAAGCCTTACCAAGAGCATACAGACCCAAATAATAAATTTGTAGACCTACCCCCTATGTAAACACAAGTAATAGAAAAATTAAACCTATCTACCGATTTAGTATACCCCCTACCTCATGTTGTGACCTCCTCCATAGTCTGAGCCCTCATGTAGGTGCCTAATTGTGTCCTAATTCTCCTTGCATCCTAGACCCATAGATTCTACCACATACCTCTCACTTATTAACAGTGCCCACCTCAGCATGAGCCTTCCTTACAAAATACTAAAATCACTTAGAGCTCAGTCAAAATAATCATGATAGTAAAAATGACAAAGTGCTCATTTTTAAATTTTACCCCTAGACTTTTAGGGTTTTCCTTAACTATTAATGATCAGGGTGACTGTTAATGATCATCTTCTGGGGACCTTGACCATCGATGATCATGATACCCTAAAAACCTAATTTCACCTTTTACCTACAACTTCCACATTTCAAGCAATTTACCTTAGGATCTTGCCTACTTTTGGAAATGACTTTCTCTCACCAACTTGACCACCTCTTCACCTTACCATTGGTCTCTTTTGGACCATCTGGCACATAATTTTGTGATACTTTTTACCTAGTCCTTTGACTATAGTGAAAAAATTTCCATGTTGACCCTTTTATATTTTTTTACCACCTTACACATACTGACCTACTTGTGTCTCTCTAGGATCACTTCCTACCTTGAATACCCATGACACTTAACCCATTTATGCTTTTATCGAGAGCACTTCTTACCTTGGATATCCACTGGATACACAAAGATCACTTAAGAGACTTGCATTTACGAGTGTTCCCAACTACCATACCTATAGGTGATCACATGATTCACTTATCACTTATCCTCCTTAGCATCAATCCTTATTTTTAAAAACATTTACAACTTCATCTATGCATGATCTTGGCTATTGCTCCTTTTTATCACATTTTATATCCATGTTTGCATCTCAAATGCCTGACCTCATGTCACCACCTCATGACTCACCATCTACCACTTATTAAACCCATACCTAATTTAGCTTCACCTCATTGACTCTTAGTTTGAGGGGGAACACCTCTTCCCTCTCTCAAGGCAACCAGACCCTTGAACCATACTCTATTTTTATTTTGTAGCTCATCCATGTAAGCTACACTATAAAAAGGGGAAAAATATAGACACCAAAAATCCACACACTTATGATATCAAATGTCAAATATACCATTGGACCTACCATAGGCCCTCCTTCAAGCCAAAATACACCTAAAAATCTTAAACCAACCAATATACACTTAGTTTCATCTAACTAAATAAGCTTGGCCTTTAAGACCCTATCCTTGTGGACCTTGACCATCGATGGTTAGGGTGACCATCGATGATCAGGATTGGTGACCTCTAACCATAAATGGTTAGGATCCACCTTCTCATAAAGAGCATGCAAGATCTACTAAACCTTTTCTAAATATAATTTGTCTAATTTGTGTTATGAGCCTTTACATGCATAAATTATATTTAGATGACCCAGTTACACCTTCACTTCTACCTCTTGCTTATGCCTATAAGAGAGAGAGGTTTGGGATGTCAAATCCATCTACAATAATTATTAGAAGCTCAAGCATTTAGGATTTTTATTTTGTATGTCAATCAAGTTAATCATCATCATTAAAATTATCAAGAATTATCAACTATCTTATTAAGAGCCAACTCATCGTCACCTCTCAACCAAGCTTTTAGGTACTGTTACTCTACTAAAATCAATCTAGATTCCACCAATAGGATAACTACATCAACTACCCACCCAACTAACTTATATTAAGATAAGTGCTTGTTTTTCAATATTCATTTGCTTTTATTCCATTTTGTAATCAGTCTACCCCTTGCCCAATTCTCAAAATCCATTTGTAGAATCATGTCATATTCTATTGATCAAACTAGAAATACAAATTCAACCATATATGGTCAAAACCTAATCACCGATGTTCATGCATAACCATTGATGGTTACCCCAATTACCAATGGTCACCTATGGTAGAAAAACTAGTAATCTAATTTCACCCACGCACACCTAGTCAAATCTAATATTGTATGTTTTTAACCACTCATAAACCCCTTTCAAATTTTATGAAGCATACCCTGACCTATTAGCACTAGTATTAATTATTTCATCACTAATTAAATCATTTATAGTATTTTTTTATGGCAAGCTTTCTTGTATTCATTTTAGTACCTTTTGATTATTGATGCAAGTACCTTATTTCTAGCTTTATCAACTTAACTATTGATATCCCCTAAAGAAGCTCTCACTTCTAGGATCTAGCTAACACTAGGAACCCCATCCAACTATCTATCTAACAAACAAGTTTACTTTAATGATTTATTATCTGTAGGTCTTCCTCCCAAACCAAATAAGAGCTCTTCACAATCATTTGATTTAGCATGTGTATGAACACATAGGTTTTTTAACTATACTCATATTGATTTTATTTTCTCTCTTTATTTTAAACTTAAGTGAAAATTTACATGAAACACCCAGCATTGTAGTCTTTCACTTAACCATGTTATTGAAAATGTCATTTAAAATGAAGGTTGTAATCATATCCCTATATGTCTTTATTAGTTTATGTGTGAGTTAGATCATTTATTTATTCCATGTGACAACCCTTCGTGGGTGGACTGTGCAATCTTGGATATGCCCTAGTCTAATTTATGTTATTGTATGCCAATAATCTAAATGAATATTGAATTGAAATATCCCTTCATATGATCAAACCACCCCTTAGGTCCTCTCACCTTGGTTTAGGTAGAGCCAAAAGTAGTAGGGAGCTAACCATGCCCTTTGATAGTGTCTTTCAGTCATTATATGTGCTTCGTATATTATGATGCCAAACCCTCCCCTAGATCTAATGACATATCTATGGGTTTATCATCCACATTTGTTATTTTTCTCAAGTTTGCAAGGCTGAGTGAAACAGGTGTAGAACTGGGAACCGATAGTATCTTAGTCCATGTTTTTTGGAATTTGAGGTTAAAGTTAGTCATAAAGTTGAAGGAGCCCCATTTTCAGTGGTTAGTTATTAAATTAAGGACATGTGATCAGATTTGTCTTCAAATTACCTAACTGAGGCTACACCTAAGTCATCCTAGGAAGCAATGGAGTTCAGTGGGAGGTTTCTACACCACTACAATGCTTTTCTTTTGAAGGAAGCAACAAGTAATCTAATAGCCACATTCTTTTGAACAACATTATGGACTAAATTGAGGTTGGAAACATCCTTGATGTGATTAATAGGCATGGTTTGATATTCTTCTAAGAATAATGGGATGATCTTAAGAGATGATACTGGTATATCATCAAACTAAACAAGATTTAATGGGATACCTCTGTTAAATGGGATAAACACTTGGTTTTTGATGGCCATCTAGATAGTGGGAATTTTGATATTTAGAATAATAGGCTAATCAAGAGATATAAATTGATTTTTAGGATAGGGATTTGTCTTATTAAACCTTTTTATTTTATAAGAATTAGAAAAAAACTCAATTAAATCAAAAGGAATACCTTTAATGGATGATCTTGTGGTAACCTTTGGCATGAAAGGGATGCCTGTCTACTAATAAAAAAATATAAAACTTTAAGGAATACTTTGGTTTAGATGATGATGAGTCTCCTCTATTATTGAAACTAATTTTCTTGAGCTCCAAATTTTAGCTCTGCCAAGGATAATGAGTCCCACTAAGCATGCCAAAAATTGTTGTCAATCAAGAGTGTGCCCTAATGAGAGTGTGTGTTGTTTCTCACTTCTGCTAAAACATGGAATCCCTCCTAAGTGTGGGTGAAATTATAAGGGAGATAATATCCATAGAGGTTTGGCTCCCTTGGTGTTCTCACTAAAACTTGTTTTTAGACCTATTAACTAATGATTTTGACTATGAAAAGGGTGAAAGGGATGATACTTATAATGGAATTGAAAGGAAAAATGGGAATGAAGGTGATACACAAATATTTTATAACCATTATTATTTAAATATACACTCTTATGAAATGGAGAAGCTTGTACACATTCTCTTTATCTCATGAGTGACCTCTACAACAATGTTTCATAAGGACTTAATAAACTCAATCTTTGTAAGGAAGGAATGTAAAGGAACTGAATTCACATCTAATGTTTGGACTAAAGTTGATCTTAAAACTTATAATGTCTTATAGAAGTTAAAATATGTTTCATGAAGGTAAAAAAACTAGACAATGACATAGGAAAACAAATTCTTCACAATTTTATATCAATGGAAAACACATACACTTCACGAAAAACCTAAAAATGTAGGAGCAAAAACTTCTTATTTCTCTCAAAAGGTGAGTAAAAATTTTGGCATCCTTTTTACATAAAAAAATAAAAGGGTGATTATAAAATTATGTAAAAATGAATACAAATATAAAAATCAAATGATAGGAGACAAAGTAGCCCCAAAATAGGGGTCTCAAACTTGTTCTTCACACTTCTCAAAATGCTACGTAGTATTTTATCAAAAAAATTCATTTATTCATGTCCTTAGGATGGCATATAAAAGAGATAAGCATGAGTTTGGATACTTGGAAACATCTTCATTATGATTGGTCAAGTCTCGACCACTTGGAGAGTGCCTATATCCTTGCTAGACACCTTATAAACTAGCTCTCATATCTTTATTGAATAATTAATCCTCTTCCTTGAAAATAAGAATTTAAGTCTTCATTTATTAACAATTTAAACATTATTATAAGACATTCATGAGGTCATTCCACCATACATGGGCTTTTAGAAGCTATTTAGTGCTTGTTTGACTCCTTCAACAAGCTTGGTGTTGGAAGGAAAGAAGGCTTTTTAGGAGACTTGAGACTTCTTCAAACCTTTCCAAATCCTTTCAGTTGATCCTTAACATTTTATTGACTTACCTATGACATATATAATATATATTATCTTTTGCAAGTTTTATTATAATCCTTATGCAATGATTTAGTGTTTTGGCCCCTTGGAAAGCTCATTCTTCAACATGGCATAGAAGGGGAAAGTTGAATTTGTATTAAATAATGCAAATTTCCTCCATTGATGGTATCTTAATAGCATACTAGACTTGGAAAAATACATTTGAAGATATTAAACACTTATAAAGACTTGGTTTTGCACAAAAACCATGAATTTTCTCTCAAATCCTTATATCCCTCCTAACAAGTAAAACACCTTGTCTGGAAGAATATGGAGATTAATATGGGAAAATGAGAATATTTTTGGATACCCATTAATATATTACATCTTCACACAAAATTTCATGATCATATTCTAATTGTAAGTGTACTTTCTAGCTCATTCTCTCTCCCAAATTAGGCATAATTTGCCCTCCTAGGCCTAGAAAGTAGAAATCTTGCTCCAGAGAGCTCTCACACATTTTAAGTAACCCAAAATAATGTGATTAAATTTAAATAGTATATAACCAAACTCCATGTTAATTTTGGGGTCTTGAGACCTTGTGAAAGTATGCAAACCATGAAATCACCTTATTACCTAGTCTCATTTTGAGCTTGTTTGGGACTGCCTTAGAAAATGGGCCTGGTTAGATAAACTAAATAATATCCCATGATTTTTTTTGGAATTTAATATATATTGTAAATAACAAATGACACCATTAAATTATTTTCAAGCTTTCTCTTTCTTAAAACATGTACAAAACACCAAAAATCATGAAAAATAGGGTATTTATGATAGTCTGTCCAACTACAAGTATGGAATAGGTACATGTGGATAACCTCCTTGGATTCCTAAATAACATTAAATATATTTAAATAAAAAATTATTGATTTATATGTCTATTTGAGGTCCATTTTCCTTTACTGGTCACAATCAAGGTTTTAGAAGGGTTTAAGACATATTTGGGGTATTAACAGTTGTTCATAAAGAATATAACACCAAATGACCTCCTTATATTTGGAAAACTTTATTGGCTAACCTCCTCACCTATCCCAAATGGATAATATCCCCATTAAAAGTGAGAGAGATGGTATGAGTATGTAAAGTTATTCCTCAAATGGAATGCCTAACTCTTTTTGGACTTGAGAGATGTCTAATCTAAGTTTTGGATCTCAAAACTCATTCTCAATTATATTAGAGTTTCATACACCTCTTAAAAAATATCCAACATTATTATAAATAAATTTTTAGTGAATATTACCCCTCTAAATGCATCTAGTGTATTGGTCAGGGATCTTAGGTTTAGGCATGTCTCTATCTTAATAGCCCTCAAGGGTACTTGGATTGAAACCTGAGATTTATTACCTCATAATAGTGTATTTAAAACTTTAATATTACTATTTACTATCCTTATATCTCTTCATGAATATTTAAAATCTTACTTTGTGTTTAGACCTCAAACAGACCCCTTGGTCTCATAACTTTCCCTTGCCAAAAGAGTGGGCCAGGTCTAAGACAAAATAGTGGGTATATCTCTCATAAATATGACTTTGAATTTAAAAATAGATGCAATTTTAAACTCATGATAACCCTTTTACCAATTTTTAGAGTATGATCATGCCTATATAGGTCTCAAACAGTAATTTTTCTCAAGCCTGGATGGGTCTACTAGTGTGGCTATGATTGACTGTATATTGATTTTGAGATCAATTTGGTTCAATTACTTTAATTTTAATTTGGTATCAAACATCAGTTTCATTACCTATGGTTTCAATTGATAAAAACCTTAGTGTCCTTTCATTCACTTTGGACCATTTATTCCAAATAAGCTTGTAGGTGGTCTATTAAGGTCAATTTGATTTTATTTTGTGGTTGTATGACCTCACTTACACATCACTAATATCCTCCATATATTTTTACTTATTTTAAATCTCTTTTAAGTTATATAACCTTTAAAACATGCTCTACTCTTACTTTGGTCGTAATATTATCCTATCACTACCCTATATCCTATAGGTGGCTATCAAGGTATCTTGACTACTATTGTGAGTTTAGGACCTCATCATTAACTTCTCTTGGTCCTTAAACTTAGTTGAAGTTCCAAATGGGTTCTCAACATCTATTAACACCTTTTTATCTTCTCTTTATCTTGAAGAATGAACTGACCCTAAATTAGGCCTGTAGGTGCCTATTAGAATGGTAGACTATCTTATATGTTTTATAACTCACTCCTTTTAAATCAATGATCTCCTCAAAGGGATTTGATTTATTTAGATATATAATTAGGTTTAAATAATTTCAATCACCTCAACTCCTTTCTTCACTGGACTTAAGTTCCATTATTTAGTTAGCCATTTGTCTTTAATTACTTGTACACCACTAGATGACTATAAGTGAATATTTGATGTTGTTTGTATGGACTATTGGAAGATATTGGAAGTAAAAAACCTTAAAACGTTTATAATTATCTCAAAAACCCATTTGATACATTGAATATATCTTAGGAGGTTCAAACTCTTCAAACATATTCATACCTCATAAGTCTGAACCTTCTTCTCCATTAAGGGTTTTATGCCAAATTTGACTTGTTGACCCTAAAGGTCAGTAAACAGAGTTTTCTCTCTCAATTCATGATATAAGTTAGTGAATATCTTCATCAAAAAATCAACACCTCATCTTCATTTCCATTATGCCAACCTTCTAGTGAAAATATGCCCTTCTTACCTAGTTTGTGATTGGGTAGGCTTGTAGGTCTTACTAGACCATGTGTGAAGGACTGAGTTATATGATTCATTTAAGATACCTTCATGGAGTTGAATCCACTCATACTATCAGATCTCATCAAAATTATTTATCCAACTTTATTATCACCATCATATGTGATGAGCCCATAAAATGGCTCATTATATCCATAAAATAACATCCTTTTTCTTGCAATGAAGTGGATATAAATGTAGTTTCCATATTTATGGCTTATTTAAAATGAAATAGAAAGTATATATCATGGTTATGTCTTCCAAATTCCTTATTATATATTAATAATTATTATTCAAAAAAATGTTAATGAGTGCATACACAGTCCATATTAAGCTAAGAATGATTCAAAGTACTAAGAGTAACCATTCAAGAACAATATTGGAGTAGTATCAGAATATTTTATAATAAGATCCAATATTTTATTCAAGTTATGGAATCCTACAAGTTTGTTATATACTCCCATAGTATCTATGAATTATAATAGGCTTGTTATAGTAGCTACAGATTACAACAGGCTTGTTACACTAGCTAAAAATTATAACATGATTGTTACAGACCAACTATAGATTACATCAAACTAGCTATAGACCAACTACAAATTACATCAGATATCTAATGTTGCTATGAATTTCAACTGAATTTCTATGGATTTCAACAAAACTAATATAGACATGTTTGAAAAGTATTTATAAATGTATTGTAATGTTTCATATATCATGAATAATGATTTCCATTTAGATTATTTATATATATAGGTTTTTATGTATAGACTTTCCATTGTAGATTGTATTCAAATATAGGTTTATGTAATTTCACTCCAAATAATTAGCTCTCTTCATATTTGGTGGAGATCAAGATTAGGTAGTAATATATATTTTTTATAATAAATATCTCTCTCCATATTTTGTGGAGATTGAGATAGGATAGATTATCTTGTTTGTTACTCACAAATAAGGTGTTGGTTGGAAGTATGAATTATAAATGCAACCTTCCACACCTGAATAAAGGGATCAATAAATAAATATAATTTTTTCTTTCATTATTTTGAGAAGTCCATCTAAAAATTGTGTTTTGAATAAATCCTCTTCCAAAGAATGAGATGGTCACTCATTCCAAAGAAGATGGATCTATTTATTTTATTTATTTCTATATTATGTAATTATTCTTTTTACTGTAAATTTTTATGTTATGTTGCAAACATTTATTTTGTATAGCTTGTTGTAAACCTACAAGTGTTTTGTGTGTTTGTCATTTATTTCCAATTCAATAATTTACTTTTTGCAAGTGTGCTTTAATTTCATACAAGAGTGTTTTGATTTTTGTAAGTGTGGTTTATTTTTTGCAAGTGTGATTTTTAATTCCAACAAGTGTGATTTTCAATTCTTGTAAAGTGTAGAGTGTGATATAAGGAACCATTTGATAAAGGTATCTTTTTCCTATTTTATAAAATCTTGAAACAACAACCCTAGATTGACAATATTAAATAAAGGGTATTGATGACACCCATCAATATGTGTGACTATTTAAGAGACCTCATCCATGTTCCTGATTGACTATATATCATGACTGTAGGTAAGATTTTTTAGTGTTTCCCTTAGATTATATGTGGAACTATATGATTGTAGAAACTCTTTGAGATACCTTCTACTTGAGAAGTTATTTGATCTTATGTTCAAACTAACCAACCTCAATGAATTGACTATTCAACAAACCCTGTCAACCTTATCACTGTACCCCTTCTTTGAGCCAAAATATGATGGATGCAGGTAGAGATTAGGTGATTCCAATGCCTTGAGAAGGTCATTAACATGTCTTAAGAACCTCTTTCATCTCATGAAGTCATATTAACCTCCAATATCTTCTAATAAACCACTTCCAATGTACTATGCTTGAATATGGTAACCCCTTAGTGATTGTAGATGTAGAGTTATGGCTTTTACGGACTATAGGTGGCTTTTGTCAAAGTATGACTTGTTAACCTCTTTTTTTCCCTTGACACTAAAATAAACCATTGTGATCAATTCCCTCCATATTAATATTTATTTGGACCTTCTCTCCTTAAAAATAATATTACATGAAAACTGAATAAAATCCAAGATACATGGTTTTAAGTGTAGATGTGTCTTTGTATGGATTAAAGGTTCACCACATAATTTCACCTACCTCTATGATCCATAAATGATACAATGTTCATTTCTCATTGTTATCACTTGATTTATTAAATTTTTAATCCACCCACCTACATGTTTTACTAAGATTACTCTTAAAGATATAGCTTGAGAAGGAAAACTTTTGTAGGTGGTGATTTCTCCCTGTGTGTACAGATTGAAGAGGGTTGGGAGGTTGGTTCCAAGATACTAAAATGATCTTAAGACCTTTATTAACCCTTAATATTCATAATTAGCTTGAATAATAATTAATTTTCCATGAGGATGTCTGAATAGTAATGCAAACAAGAAATAATCCATTACCTTAAATAATGCTAACTTACCTTAAACTTTGCTAAATTGAGTTCTAACGAGTCTTTCTTCATGGTTTTATTGTACCTTAAATCTCAAATAAGTACTCTTACCTTTATCTCTTGATTTAATACTCATGATAGCTCATATAAAACCATCATAACACATCCATTAAGGTATATAGTCCTTATGGAGGTTTCTTAAGTTGACAATACAACCATACACAATCTTAACTATGTTCTTAGGCATATAAGGCTTATAATAGACATATTACACCCAAAATTGTCTCTAGTCATATTTAATACCATATGAACACTTTTAAACAATATAATGAACTCAAAATGAACCTATTCATCTTCATGAATCCTCATAACTTCCATTACCTTCCATGATATCCTTCTAGCCTACTCATTAGACCTAAAAATGAGATTTTGAGCTCTTACGAGAGTAGGGTCCTTTGACCTCATAAGGAATATCCTCCAATTCCAGATTAATATCTTATAATCCCTTATAATCCACTAAATATCATGAAAAAATAATTAATATGTTCTTCACACACAAAGAATCTCATTATATATGCAACTATACCTTGTGGAAGGGCCAAATGACCAACCAGGTTGTCTCAAGAAAGAAATTTTCAAGATGAAAGTACTTGAAAATTTTATTTGATGAAATATTTTTATTTTAACTAAAAAATGATATTTAAAAATCCTTAAAACAAATGCATTCAATTGATATATCAAGATTGCTTGAAAATTGCCAAATCTCAAGTGAAGATAGGAAACCAATTTCCTATCAAAAAACCCCTTATTAATGAAATTTATTTGATGATTAAAACATTAAAAATGTCCTATTTTACACTATAATTATCCTCATAAAAACCATTTTTATCCATCAATCTTTAAAGTGAATAAACGGAGACAAACTTGGGCCCTATTTGGATGACTAAGTCATAGTGACCCCCTTACACTCTTAGCGATTATTCATAAATATGGAGGAATTAATATGAAAACCAATAAAAATAATTTTAATTTAATAATGTTACCTATAGTTTCCCAATATATTTTGACTTGACTCTCTCTCTCTTTCCTATATTGAGAAAAAATAGATGGCCCTTTTAGAGATGCTAAGAAGGTCAATACGAGAGATAAATCAATTTTCTTCATTTTAAGACCTAAAACTTATTAAAAATATTTTTTTAACATTTTAATGTACAAATAAGGTATTTAATAATCCTTAATCTCAATTTTACCTTAAGAACTATACGTATGGCCTCGAAACAGGGCTTTTTAGCACTAAAACTACTAGAATCACTTGAGAAGGCTAATGAAACTTTTGAAAAATGTATTCATTGTAATTTTCATGCTTGAAAAAGTAAAACATGTCCATATTATAATAATATACTATCATTCACATGCAAAAACTACTCTAGATGACATAAAATAACCCAAAATCTAGTAAATTGTGTCATGAAGTTAGTTAAACATGTCACCAATTAGTTCAATCAATTATATAGCATTATATGACTTTAAAAAAATCCAAAAGGCCTATTATGATATTTTATACTCTTTTAATCCATTGACACAACTTGAAACTAGTCACAAAGGTGGCTAGACAAATAAAAGACCATGATGATCAAAACCTTAATTTCATTAAAAATACCTTAAACTCTGCTAAAAATGATATGGATGACTATTACAAGGACATTACAAGACCAACATACTAATTAATAGGGAAAAAAATATAACAAGAAAAGTTTTAGATTAAGCTAAAAATAGGTTTTCAAGGGGCCGCGAAACCCTATACAGATCAAGAAAGATATTACGTTACAAACTGCCAAAAAAAGCAAAACCACTAAAAAACAATGACTAAACCAGGTTTTACAGGGCCCTGAAACCAACAGAATAAACCAGTTATAACACCCCAAGTTTAAAATGGCCTAGAGACCAAAATAAAACCAAGCAAAATAGCCTTAAAACCAGGCATAATAGCCTAAAAACCAGGCAAACCAGCCTGAAAACCAGTGACCCCAAAAGTTTTGGCTAAGTTTAGAACAATAGCCGCTAGATAACACATTGTGCAGCTCTCTCATAGGGGTTTCCCCCAACAAAAGCAAGGCATCCATCATGCAAATAAGATCTCATCATTACAGTGCCACGCACCAGCACTATGGATCCCAACACCAGCACTGCCCATGACTGACATCACCACCAACAAGACCCCCAAATCTGGCACTGCCACCATTCATTCCAACCACCCAAATGTCTATGAGATCACCCCCTCTACTCAGAGGAAATGCTGCCATGGCATCCAAAATATCACTGAAGAAAACACCAATCTGCTCAGAACAGGGTATTGGTCTGCACGACAGCCTCGAACCAGAAAATAGAGGTAAAAAAATAGATCCGCACCATAAAAGATGAGCTCTACAAAGCCATGCAACCACACACACAACAAGTTATACAAATCATAAAACTTTTGTGTCAAAACCAAAACAACTTGGGCTGGAAACCAGTCCGCAGTCCATCCGCTATACAGAATGCTGAAGCAAAAATAAAGTTCCACGTAGTAATAGATCTTGCAATATAGTCATCTGCTCTCAGGCACAAAGGGTTTGGGGGCCGCACAGACGCCAGCAGGGGTTAGGGTTTTAGCACAGCCGTGGCCATGGTTGTGCTCCCTCTTCCCACTCCCCTAACTCCAAAATCCCTTTTAAAAAATAGGAAAGTTATCTTAATATGACAAGCAAAGTTTATAATAATAAGGTTGACATTTTGACCTATGAGGTCAAACTTATCAATAGGTAGTATACCATCATCAATATCAGGAAGAATTGTAATATAATCAAGAATAAGTTGGGACACTTCAAGAGATGAGATCAAAAGAGATAGATGTAGTGTAGCCAACATATATAAAAAAATTAAGTTTTAAAGAACATGGTATCTAGCGAATTTATAAGGTATTGTCATAGCATGTTCAAGAATCATACTCTGAAGAGGACCAATAGTGATTGGAGGAGTAGTTTGATTTTGATACATTTCAGACCTATGAATGTCAAAATAATTAATATTAGGTATTATATAAGGAGAAGGAACTACATGAATAGAACTAAGATAATGTTGTAAATAATAATGATATCTAATTATATCCACATTTTTAGATTAGTAAAATCTAGCTAAAAAGATATCATCTAAAGAATATCCATCATCATAACTATGAGTATAAAGATCAAGAGTACATGTATCAATGATTTTATCATTTAAAGAGGCATGATGAGTGGAATTTTTTTGTTAGAGTGATTGTAATTTTGTTTAAAGTTTTTTTACGAGACCAAGGTTATAGAGAGAAAGTTAGTTATATAATTATATGAGGAGGGAGACCAAAATTTTTGATTTTCAAACTAATCTCATATGGTTCATCACTGTCTGAATCTAAGAGATTAGGTGCTATGTTATTAATTTATGGTGAACATTGCAACCTCTAGTAGAGTTAAAGGGATAATTAAAGCGTTGTGATTCATGAAATGGTATGCTAGGTAAAGGTTTGATAGTAGTATTTTAAAAAACACCTCATTCTTAAAAATATTCAAAATTTAAAGGATTTGTGTCTCCCTGAATCTTTTATATAACACCATTATGGGGAAACTTAACACATTTTCATGGTAACAAGGCTATTACTCTCATACAATGTGTCCAACGTCAACTGAGTAAAATGTTATAATAAAGTGAAAGTTTTAATATCATGACTTTAACACATACCATGATAGGAGGAACTATGATAGGAATCCAAACACACCATAAAGGATGCACTTGTCTTGTATCATATCCTTGAGATGTACTTTGAGTATATTTTATATTACATTTAGAATATCCAAGTTTTTAATGAAATCAAGGGAAGCAACACAAGTGCCTAAACCTTCATCAATTAATCTACATTTAAATTAGATATCTCGTATTTGGATACCAATGAAAAATGGATATTTATCTACATGAAGCATTATCTCATCGAGAATAATTGAAGAGATAGGGAATTTGAGTGAATTATAAGTATCTACCATTTCATCAACATGGATACAAATTTCTTCACACTATTTAAGAATATTATCTTTAGACCTCAACAAATGAATTTTTTGCCTCACATGTGGGGGACAAGGGATATTAATTTCAAATAAAAGTTTCATTAGATTATTACCATGATGAGGATAACTTATCTTAAGTTATTAGAAATGGCTTTGAGATGGGAGATGTGAAATTTCAACTATAGGATCTTGTTCATCACATCCTGTTAGAATTTTATCTGATAGAGGTACATAATGTTGAAGAAAATCCTTTAAGGGTATAGAAAAATTACATTGAAATTGATGTTGGTAAGGTGTATGTTGATTGATTTTATATTATTTTAATACCTTAGATGATGTTTTTAAATCATTAGTTGCTTCTTGTGTTTAAGAGGAAGAAGTACCAATGATAAAACATTTTATATTTTATGAGCGAGGTATCTTAGTTAAAGTAGTAGAATTTATATAAATATTATGTGAGTTATTATCTAAATGTATCATTGACACTTGTGATTTTATTGAATTTATTAGAATTAGTTCTAATTTACCAAATTCCATGATATGGGATGGGTGAGAATCTTGATTGGTCAAAATTTTTGGGAAATTGTTGTATTTGAGAAACGGATAATGATCAATGTTGGAAACTCATCTCCTCATTTTATTCATATTTACAACATTATAATCATTCATTTTAGGATCCACAAAACTTAAACATATAATTAGTAGTGGGAGGTTTATTAGAATTAGCTTGATTATTAGGAAGGGGATCCTTATAAATAACTAAATGAACATTTTACTGGTTAAGGGATTCATGTTTAGTTTTAGTTTCACAAGCCTTATCTACTACTTCATAATCATTTTGATGTGTACATATGAGATATTTGTGATAAAATTTAGGTAAAATAAGATAGATCATAGTAAAGTTTATTAATTGGTGAAAAGTTTAATGAGAGTGGGCCCAACTTGCACGATACCAACATAATTCATATGGATCATACCCGTGCTTGATAGGATGTAAAAGATTAACATATTGTGGTGAAGGTTGAGGAATAATATTTTAAATATCTGATAAGGAAAGTGGTTTATGGATATCTACATTATTTACTTGAGAAAATTTATAGTTAGGATAAGAATTGTTGGAAATTAGGGAGAAAAGGGAAGGTTCTATAGATTACTTAGAACAAAGGCTTGAATTTTGTGTATTGAATCATAGACCTTCATTAGTTGTATGTCTATTTTAGGATTTGATAATCATTTAGGTTCATGTTAGAGGGTGTGAAGGCTTGAATTGTTAGATAAGGAAATATTGACATTTTTCTTGGTCGAGGGCTTCTTCTAAATATTTTTGAGAAAGCGTCCTCACACCATATTATAATTTGGATTAAAGAGCATTAGTGAATAGATTAAATGTAATATCCTCATACATTTTATTATAAAATTTGTTAAAATAGGATTTCCATCATTTTATAGATACTTATGATGTTTTAGATTCTAATTTTTTTAAATTGATAAAATGAGCTAGGTTGTTTTTAGAAAGATCATTAGTTTGGAATTATTGAACCAATGAATTGACTAAGTCCTCTAAGCTAGCATTAGAATGAATCCAAAGTTAATTATACCAATCTAAATCATCAATTGATTTTTTTTATCTAGTATATTGGTGGATTTGAAGGTGTTAATTTTAACCCAATCCAAGGTTTCCAAAAGTCAACATATGCAAGGTTGGATAAATGGATCCATTATAAGTAATAGTGGGAACTATGCCATATATGTCAATGTTTATAATTTGAGTAACTATGGGTTCATTTTTTAAGTGTATAATAGGCTTGTTAAAGCATGGTTATTATGATGTAATGTTACCATGTGCATTTCTAAAGGGGGGGGGTTAAGGTTTTTCACCCCTTATGGAGTAGGTTGAGGGTGATTTTACAAATGCATTATCTAATTTTGCATTTGAATCATTTGATTGGCACTATTAGTTTTAAAATTAGTCATTCCATTTAAATTTTACAATAACAATAGTTTTAATGGTGTTTTTACTAGTACAAGTAGCATGGGATGCATTATAATTATACGAGTAATTGATAGTTTGAAATGCACTAGTAGATTAAGATGCACTAGTAGTTGTATGGATTTGAGAATTAGAGTGGGTATTTTGAGTAGACCCAATAAAGGTCACCCCTATCTTGTTTTTATAAATGGCTATAATGGAAGATGATGTCATGCGAGTAAATGGAGGAATGAGAGAGGTTAAATATATTGTGGAACTCATATAATGGCTTACCCAAAATCCTATAGCAAATTTAGGTGAAGGTGATTGGGGTTCTCCAAAATGAGTTCCCATCATGAAGTTATAAATTATTGTGGTATATTTACCACTATGTTAAGAATTTTAATTTATGAATAGGATAATTTCATTCATATACACAAGGTCAATTCAATCCTCTATCATTTGTAGGAATAGAGGGTTAAAATAAGTAGAATAAAGGTCCCATAGATAGTGGTTCTAGTAGTAATTTGAATATTGCTAAGATCAGGATTATCTATCACATGATATGGTAGATTCATCTTAGAGTATTAATGAGGATTAGTAAGACTCATCATATTAGTTTGATTTATTATGAAAATTTATCAAACAAATGTTGCATGATGAAAATCTTGTCTAGACACTTACTAAGGAAATCAAGATATAGAAACTGAAAATGAATGAGATCAAATTGGTTAATAAAGTTAGATTAAAAGAATAACATAAAAACTAATAAATAAACTAAATTTATTTGGTTGAACTAGTTGTAAAAATAAGAAACTAGAATATTTTATAAACTAACTAGGTTAAGCTAGTTGATGTAGTTGAGAAAATAGAAAAATAAGATACTCTATAAATTGACAAGGTCAAACTGGTCTATCTAGTTGTAAAAATAGGAAAATAAAACAATATGTAAAATAACTAGATCATGCTAGTTGATCTAGTTTGGAAAGAAGTAAAACAAAATAATTTTTACCCTGACTATGTCAAGCTAGAAGATCTAGTTGGGAAAATAGAAAAAAAAAATAGTTTGTAACCTGACTAGGTTGAGTTGGTTGATCTGGTTTGGAGAATAAAAAATAAGAATTCAAATTTGAAACACATAACACAGAACTTGTATCGAAATTGGCTAGTATAATATTTAATATAACATAGAATACAAAATAACAAGTAATAAGAATGTAATATATATTTTAACTAAATATATGAAAAGTGGATTAAGAAGTTTTTACTAAAGGTTATAATTGCTAGTGCCAGCCAATGTTTTAGATCACTAAACATGGAATAAGTGTCATTATTTTTTCCCAATAAACTTGGTTTCAAGGGTAAGAAAAAAATTCTCAATGGTAACTATTAACCAATACACCACATAAATAAATAGATGATTGAATTCCTAAGGTTTAATACAAATATAAATCCTAGGTGTTTCAAAAATACCATGAAGTATGAGGAAACTAAATATTGTGTTTATATTTATACTATGGATATGAATATTATGGAAAGGCCCTCACTATATAATATTTTTAAATGATAGATAAGGACTATAAATAGAATATCATGTATCCCTTCATGATAGTAACTAAGTAGTTTTAAAACTATCGATACATAGTTTCTAGGGAAAGCCAAGTGTAATAAAAATAAAGGTAAAAATTAGTTTTGTTGAAAAACCAAGTTGTAATTTAATTGAAATAAAATAAATAAGTATCCACATAGAAATTTTAAGTAATTTTAATTACTATAAAATAGAGGCTAATTTTTGTTGCCTATGTTAGGAAATTTGAAACATACATAACAAGATCAAGTAGGTCGAGCTAGTTGGGAAAACACTATAGAAAAATTTGAGTTGATCAACTCAGTCTATTATAAAATAGACTAGATAAAACCAAATTTACTAGGTTGACTTAGTTTGATGTTAGAAAATTGACACAAAACTAGATCGAGCTGGTTGATCTAGTTGACTGTGTGGGTACAATTTTACAAAACTGAAAAAATTGAGAAAATAGTACTAATTTTGAATTTGAACTAAAAAGTGGGAAATGAAATTTCCTTTGACAAAATATAAATACAAAGATTTTTAAAATGAACCTAGAAGATAGAAAAAGATAAATCAAGTTAATTTAGTAATTTTTCTTAATAATGTTGAATTATTGTTTGACTAGGTCATCTAGGCAAATTTTTAGTCTTGTAAAAGTAGAAAATAGTGTTATTACATGGAATCGAGTCTATCAATCTAGTTTAAATAAGAATAATAAAAAATAGGAAAATTAAATTAGATTGATCAGATCAATTTAGTTAGCTAAAATTGAAATATGAAAAATAAATAATTTGAGCATGTCAATTTAGTTAGGTACATAAAGCATAATAAATAAATTTATCAATCAATTTGACGTAATTAGATAGAACTAAAAATCCTATGCACAAAAATTAGAACTAGGTTGATAAGGACAATGATTTTATAAACCTATGCACAAAATATAGAATTAGGTTGACAAGCTTGACCTAGTTGAGAAATTATAAACAAAAAAATATATCTAGGTCGATAGGGTGGACCTAGTTGAAAAAATTTGCACATAATATAAAACTAGATCAATAGGCTCAATATAATTTATTGTAAACAAAAAAAAATAAAAATAAAAAATTAAGGGTTAGATTCATGCCAGGTTCACTAGAATGTATGCAATAAATTAGGATAGATATGCAACTTTTCCTACTTAGTGGATTCCAAGATTAAAGAAGGTAATCTTACTAAAATAATTCATTTCATAGTTATTTATATTTTGACATGACTAATTATGATACGCTAAACCTAACCAATGGATATATTACCATACAAAACCAAATGAGAGGGTTACAAATCCTCTAGGTAAATAACTTTAGGCAATAACCCTATCTATGCATAAAATAGATATAATTTAGTACTCACTAAAGCTTGTGGCATAAAGGGAAATAGTTAATAATAGATAAAATAAAACATGTAAATAGAACGCTACTCAATTCAATGTAGAGGTAAACTAATCAAGGATTATAACATTCATATTAATGCTTTGTGCAATATCCAATATACCAAATGAAAGAGTAAAATTTAGGAATACTTACCTTGAATTAAACATGTCATGCCTCAATATCTCCCTTGGCCAATGATGTTGTTCAAGAGGTTTTAATGGCTTTGTAAGGATCACACTATAAAAATTGGATCTAGGTTAAAAGACTCATACCTTGCATCCAATACTTTCTCACAAGACAAGATTCTTTCCCTCTAAGGCAAAACCCTAAGCAATGAATCCTTAAATGTAGAAATAATATAATTGTGAGTTTTATAAATGTGAAAATTAATTTTCCTTTCTTTAAAAATGAATTTAATAGGTTATTTGTATCTAAGTATTAACCCTAAAACCTCTTGATAATTTAATCAATAAGTTCATCCAGGGCAATCTTGTTTGGTGGTAAATATAGTCATTAGGTATTGAACTAGGCTGGTTGGGTCGATAAAGTTCCATAACATGTTCTCAGTTCCTAACAAGATTAACATGACTGACATAATAGTAAAATGCATAAAAAGGGGTGTATGTTTAGTTAGGGTCAATTTTCAAAGGTGAATTACCTATAAGAGTGTATTAATAGGTTTTAATTACTTAGAGAGCTGGATATAAGTGAATTGTAGTGGTTTTAGGTAATGGTATAGGGACCAATAATATTTAAAAACACCAAAGGTCTTTCCACCCATTTTTTCGTACACCCTTTTAGGTGTGAACTTAGAGAAATTGAAACTTGACAGGTTCCTACAAAAGAGAAAGTGTTAAAACTGATAAGATTTAAAAATAAAGTGTGTATAAAATATCCAAAATGCTTATCATAGACCAAATTAACAACATAAATCCCATTTACCACTATCAAAACATAATTGATATCCTTAAGACCTAATTTTTATAATGAATTTGATTGGTAAAATGATGATAAATGAAATGAAACAAAGACTTAATTGGGTATAATTTCCTAATTAACAAAGAAAGATCCACATCAAAACACACAAATGCTTAATTATTTTGAAGTATGAATTCCATTAGAAACCTTGCATGCATTCCATGAAGTTCAAGAAGATATGATAAAAAATGGTAATAAACCTCAAAGTCACCAAGACTAATTGATAGTAAAAAACATGATTACAGATGAAAACTAAAATAGATCTCTCTAAGATGAAAATTAGACCAAATCATAGTTTGGTATAACCCAATTTCAAATGGCCCAATATGGGAATAATGATAAAAACCTATAATAACACACACAAAATGAAACGTAAAGTAAAATAATAGGAAAATAAACACTCTATTTTTGGATGATACAAGATATCATGTCCACCATCAATTTTCCTACATTAGACATCCATGGTAAAAGAAAGGAACATGATCTCCATGCTCATGATCCTATAGTGAAATTTTTTATAGTTTTAATTTTTTTTTAAACTTTAGATGCATTTATCCAAGATGTTTCTTCAATGACTCTATCCTTCAACTTGACTAGGTACTCATATTACTTACAATCTCATGTCTTATTTCCAACTTGAATATCTATAATGGCTTCCATATCTTCTTTAAATTCTTATGGAAAATAATCCTTCCAATCCTCAAATTAAAAATCCATGTTTTCACTATTTTACATTTCTACATATTAATATAAATTATCCACATTGCATAGGTGAAATACCTAATCCATCTAGAAATACAATCCCATACACATAGCTCATAACTTCCTCAAAACCTCGTAAGTCCTAATATTCTTTCATTTTATTTTATTATATTTACCATTCATAAACCTCACCTTGTGAAAATGTGCCAACACCAAGCCCTAACTTCAAAATTCACTTTCTCATTCATATATCATCATGTTACTTGTATTTTCTAGCACTCTCTTCAATTCTTATCTCAACTTCTTGATGGACATCATGCATATCCCGAGAATAATATTCACCTTCTGATCTTATTCTATTCATCTCAAATTTACTCCTTGATTCACATACACCCCTATGGATTCTCACATACACTATATAAAAATGAGTCATTCATGTACTTTAGTTGACTGAATAATTGTAAAAAAAAATAGCTTATGCCAATAATAATTCCCACTATTTGGGATTATCACCAACCAAACATATCATTATATTTCCAAGACTATAAGTTAACACCTCCATTTTTCCACTAATATGAGGATGATAGACTTAATTAAATTATAATCAAGTATCCAAATTATTTTGTAGCATCTTCCTATTTGAGTAGGCCACAATTGAGGATAAAACTAGATAGGATCAAATGCATAAAGTTGAATTTGTATGGATAGTGAAATCTGAAGAACAACTCAAAATGGAATAAGCCTATCTTCATAATTAAAAAGTTTTATTATCATCATTTGTCAAAAATTACATAGGAATATGCATTATATAGTTAGGTATTAGGTCTCCCAAAATGGTAATTAACTCAACTCATAATTAAAAAATGAATTATAGTACATTTCTCCTAATGACCTATTATTAACTGAGACAATCTAATTAGACTATGTAGGTAAAACCACATAGTGGTAAAAATACTACACTAACACCCCCTTGTGCATAACTTAGATGGGTATAATAATTAGGTCCCAACATAAAAGCCCAATGAGGTACCCAAGTATATATAGATGATCCATTAAAAGAGGAAAATGTTAGAGGTTCTTGAACCCCATAAAGAGCCCACAAATAAAGATACTTGCTATTAGTGAAGGGTTTGATGAACATATCAAAAAATTTACTCCACTGTAATGATGTAGTGGAGATAAATGACTTGCTCATGGATGTGATCCCAAATAAAATGCATGTGAATCTTAATATACTTGTTCCATTGATGGAGGACCAGATTCCTAAAGATTTGGATTGTGATTTGGTTGTCATAGAAGATGAGTTTAGGTCATTGAAACTAGATGCAAAACTTAATAAAAATCCCCTAAATACAAATATCCTTAGTGGAAACATTAAAAAATATTTTTTATTCAACCTCAATAGAAGATAAAGTAATAACATTTTTATTCTTTTTTGAACAACTAATCAAACCTAAATTAAAGGAGAAGCTATAACATGAATTAGACTTATGATTTTAAATATTTCTAACCCAATATGAATTTGTATAACCAATCAAGTCAATGTTGATTCCTTCTCTATAGTGAATCCTAAAATTATGAGTACCTTAAATGTAGTGGAGAATTTACTTAGTGATTTCCAATGCAACTCATGTGGTTTCTACATAAATATAGAGGCCATGCCCACTACATATGAAATCTTAGGTCCAGTGTGCATAAGGTAGATGAGATTGCCAACAAGTTATCAATATGAGATAGAATCAACAAAAGGATATGAACAACCATCCTCAATCTTCACACCATATAGCAAAGGCATTAGAGTTATGTTATTATTAGTAATGTTTAACCCTTTAAGTTAATAAATAACATACTTATTTTTATGTCAGTTTTATGTAAAATAAGGAACCTTAAAAGGTAACCTCTATGGTTATAGGATTTTTTAATAAAGATTCACTCAAAGGCATTAATTTTAAGGTATTAGGTTTTAAAAACAACTTGGTTGTGAAATAGTGGTGAGTAGAGTAATGTTTTACATTGGATGGTTCAGATACAATGTGATTATAAACCTACTTGATAAGGGTGGATTGATGATGATTCTAGCCTAAGGTGGGTAAGAATAAAAGAAACCCAAAAATAAATAACATTAGAGTAGATAAGAAGGTTTGTGAATTAGAAAAGATGAAACCCTTTTAACCTAGATCTTGAAATAGGGGTTGGGTAAATAGTCAACAACCAATGCTTAATTCAAGGTACTATTAGAGCACACATAGTTAAATATAATTAAGAGTAAAAGGAAACATGAATATAGTGCACTTTAGTGCACATAATCAAAAGTTGTGTTTGTGACATTGTAATTGCACATCTACAAAGGTAGATTATGATTATTATATAAAAACATTTAAATTAGCTACTACATGATATGAATAATTGTAACAAAATAATATTCATAAAAAACAAAAATACTAAGATACCATATTGACATAATTATTAAAAAATCAAAAATTTGGATAAGAATAAGATTTGAACATCAAGACCAATTACAGAATAATACCTAGAATTTATTATTAATATTAACATCCAAAATTATCGTCCCCTTTGGGATCAAGAGGATATAAATATATATAGGCTTGGAGAGGGGATGTATCATCCTCCAAGAAAAGTCTAAATTCACATTTCTAATGATATAACTATGTGTCACAAACTCAATCATAGCATGCACGTATAAAAAGTGTATATATAAATAAGATCCCCCAACCAAAATAAAAAAAATATATGCCAATAAATTTATGAAAAAATATCCCAACTTAATTTTTAATATATATATATATATTAAAAATTAAGTTGGAATATTTGTTCATAAATTTATTGGCATATATATTTTTTATTTTGGTTGGGGGATCTTATTTATATATACACTTTTTATACATGCATGCTATGATTGAATTTGTGACACATAGTTATATCATTAGAAATGTTTGACTACTTTCACCAATGCATAAGCATTCTTATCTATATTTGAATACTTCATCTCATGGGTTTTGAGAGGGCAACTCATGAAAGAGATAGGAGATTCCATACCTTCTTTGTCCTATTAAACAAGAATTGCTGAAAGAGTGTGTTCAGATGCATAGCTGTATATGATGAAATCTTTGTTGTAATCTAAGCAAACTAAGGTAGGGGCATGAGCAATGGCAGTTTTGATATCCTGAAATGCTAATTTGCCTTCTTTAGTCCAGCTGAAGATGGTCTTCCCTTTCATCATGTTCACAATGTGTCTAGTCTTCTCAACAAATTTGGGGATGAATCTCTATAAAAAATTCACCTTTTCAAAGAAAGAATGAACAACGTTCTTACTTGTAGGCAAATTAAGCTATTGAATAGACTTGACTCTGTTTGAGTCAATCTTTATGCCTTCTTTGGACACAATGTGTCCAAGGAGTTTCCCTTCTGTTACTCCAAAAATAGACTTCTTAGGATTTAAGGAAATACCATTCTAGCAGTAGCACTCCAACACTTGTTTTAAGTGGTGTACATGATCAGATCGACACTTTAAAAAGATAGTCAAGTCATCAAGGTATACCACTATGAATTTACCAATCTCATCTTTGAAAGCCAGATCCATTGCTCTTTGAAAGGTAACACCAGCATTTATTAAACCAAAAGGCATTCTCCTATATGAAAATGTACCCCAAGGTGTGGTGAATGCAGTCTTGTGTTGGTCTACTTCACCAACTTCAACTTGATTATATCCTAAGAAGCCATCCAGCATTGATAACATCTCTGAACCTGTCACTGTTTGAAGCACTTGATCCATAATTGGTAAAGGATAATTATCCTTCAAAGATGCTTGATTCAGATTTTTGAAATCTACACAAATGCAAATTTTGTCATTCTTCTTCCTTACAGGCACTATGTTTGCAATCCATGTAGAATGATAGATTGGGAAGATGATTCTAGCATTTAACATTTTTTGTATCTCAGATAGAATAGTTCCTGATATTTTTAGATTATATTGTCTAGATTTTTGCTTGTAGGGCATTGAGTCAGCCTTGAGAGGAATGTCATGGCAGATTTCATCAGGTCTGAGAGACTTTAGATCTTCATAAGAATATGCTAAGACATCCATGTATTGATAGAGTAAAGGGTGAACTTGAATCTTTCTTCAGGGGTGCAACACTTACCAATATTAACCATCTTGGGATTTTCTTTAGTAGTCAGATTCACTTCATCAAATCCCTAAGAGAAACTCGAGTCTATTTGTTGTGTTTAATGAATCTATCATGCTTGTCAAACAACTTTTCAAGAGAAACTAGGCCTTTGGGAATTTTGTTTCCTTTTAGCTATAAGAATTATTCATTTATATCTGAACTGGATTCAGAAACAAATTCATTCTTCTGAGATTTATTGCCTTTAAAACATAGTTGTTCAAAATTATCTTTTTGTTCCAAGAAGGCAATGATTTGATGATCATCATTGAATACTTGCCAATGATCAGAATTGTCAAGAACACTTGGTCTATAGACCAGCTCAATAGTATACCTATCTTTTTCAAAATCTAAATGAGGAACTAAGAGAGTTCCTGAAATAGCAAGTGCATCAGCTCTGTCATTAGACTCTCTAGGTATGGCAGAAATGTTGAAAGCATCAAAGCTTTCAATTTGATCCCAAACCAAGTTACGGTAGTGGCATAATCTTTCATTCTTGTTTTGGTATAAGTTCCTTACTTGACAAACCACTAATTCAACATCCCCTTTGGCATGAAGAAACTTGATGCCTTTTTCTTGAGCAGCCTTCATGCCAAGCAACAGAGATTCATATTTAGCTATATTATTAGTGTTACTAAACTATAATTTTTAAGATGAAGGGATTATATATCCTTGAGGAGATATAAAAACAATCCTAGCTACTGAACTAGTAGAGGAATAGCTACCATCAAATTCCAAAGTCCATATCTCATCTGATACTGATTTTTCTTTTGACTTTCCTTTGTCAGAGATGGAGGATCCTTCTTGGTCTGTACTAAAGCCTACTAGTTTTTCTGTTGTTCTTGTTGAAATAATTTTTGAGTTGACACTTTTAATAATTATATCAAGTGTTTCATGCTCTTCATTTGTAGATAGAAAATAGTTACCCATACCTATAGATTCAAAAATAATTTGAGCTTCAGGGGATAATGTCTAGGTGACCACATATTTTGCTTCCTTTTTAAGGAGCAACCTCTTCATTACACCTTGGACAAGGATCCTTGCCTTAGACAGATCCATGCTTAGTTCTCCTCCCATGTCCTTATAGAAATTTCATCCAAGCAAAATGCCATAGGATGTTAGGATGCCAGCCACCAAGACAATCATCTTGATTCTCTTGTCTGGAAAGGCTGCAAATGCAAATTGGGCATCTTTGATTTGCTCTAGCAATGATACTTGCTTGTTTTCCATGGAGAAACATATCCCAAATGTCTTGGTTAGTGTGAAACCAAGAGACTCAGCTACTTTAGTTGGCATGACATTATTAGATGTGCCTAATTTTATAATATAGTTACTCAGCTTGTGGCCATTAATTAATAGGGAAACATAGAAAGGTTTTATTTTTCTAGGAGTAGTTGGGAGAGTAATGACTAGATTATTTGGAATAGACATGTTTTTTGGAGAATCAAGAGTTACCTTTTTAGCCTTTTGTCCTATAGGGATGGTTTGGTTTTTGACATATTAGACCAACTTATTCAATTGATCAGGATTGGACTGCAAATATTCAAACTTAGACATGTGTATTTTTGTCTTTTTGACATGATCGATTATGTCAAAAGGCTTAATTAAACTAGGTATAGAGAAAGGTACTTCAAATTTCTAAGTTTTAAGAGGGATGGGAGGTGGGCTGGTTTGTGAATTTGAAATAGAAAGGGAAGGTGAAATTGATGTATTTGCCTTTTGGGTGATTATCATATCCTTTAACTAAAAACATAGAGTGGTTCCACGCTTAACAATCATGACTGCTAGCTATGATTGCTCTTCTATCTTCCCTTTATTAGTTTGCTAGACTGATTGGTTCTTGGACTTGGTAAACACTGCATATGATCCATCAATAGCTTCTCCTTTACTTTTGGGTTCATCTTAGTAGTTTAGAAAACCAATGTGGGAGTTACCAGATGATTCTTATTCATTGTATTCAAGGAGATCAATGTCATTTTCTTGATTCAATTCAGGATGAAAAGAGAATTCTGATTCTACTTCAAGATATCCCATTGCTAAATTAGTTAGAGGAACTTCTAAGGCAAGTTTCTCTTATGGGGGAGGAAGGTGATTCTATTACCCTTGATTCCTAGTAGCATTGCCCTGATATGACTGATTTGGGAATGTCCTATATGAATGAGCAAAAGACATTCCTTGAGCCATTTGATTTTTGAGAGCAAGCAACTCATTTGTCAATTTATACACCATTGGATTTGTGGTGCCTATAGATGTATATTCAGAATATGATGAATCTCTATTTCTATTCGGATCTCTTCTTATCTTCCTTGCTAAGATGAGATCATCTTCTACCTCAGTGGCCAAAAGTTGAGCTATAGCAATATCTATTTAACCAGTACATCTCAAAATAAAACTTACTTTAGGTAGCTAAGAATTAATGAAAAAGCATTTGAGATTCTTAGCTGTAGGTTGAGCAATTATAGGGATTTTGTTTCTCAGTTTGTCAAATTTGGCTATGAAGTCTCTCATAGGCTCATGAGGCTCTTTATTCATATGTGTAAGTTGAGCCAGAAGTGTATGTGCATCTTTTGCAGGTTTGAATCTGGCTTCAAACATAGCTTTGAGAGTATTTCAATCAATTACTGACTGAGCCTATAGATGATAAAACCAATCTGCAGCAGCACCTTGTAGTGTCTCCAAAAAGCCTAACTGCTACATCTTTAAATTCTACTTTGATTACTCCAAAAGCTATGTTGAAGGCTACAATGTGTTCATTAGGATGAACTTTCCCATCACCATAGAATTTAGGGACATTCTTCTTTGAACTACGTGGAAGCTCATGTAGAGGTGGAGTAAGATTGAAAGGACCAAAAGCATTACCCCAGGGGCCTTGAACTGCCATTGTAAGATTATGAAAAGGAGGGATAAAAAATCTCAGAGGGGTAATTATTGGCAAAGCTTTATCAATAGCAGAAGTAGATACTTTGTTTGGAAATGGATATCTGACTTTAGTAGGAGGAAAACTATTGGTTCGTTGGAGATGAGATGGTGAAGGAAACATATCAAACTCACTTTTCTGTACCAACTCGAATATAGGGTCAATGATGCCTTTAGCCCTTTGGCTTCATGTATACCTTGAATCTACCAAATTGTGAAACAAAAATGGAAAAGAATTGACCTTGCTTCAGTTAAAGCTTGAGGCTTTAAACTGTGCATTCTTTCTCGGTTAGTGTGGAGGTGAATGGATAGATTATAAATGGATAATGGATTTTATATCCCTAATGAAGTCACCAAAAACTGTTGGTTGAATATTTTGTCGATCAACATACTAATAAACCAAATAGGTTTAATCAGCCAAAGTAGGAAGATTAATCATCCAAATGTGTAGGTTTACCACATTAGAAGTGGATTGATCTCTCCTCTCATCAAGGGGAGGTTCCCTATAGATAGGCTATATATATATATATATATATATATAGAGAGAGAGAGAGAGAGAGAAAATAATACTCAAAGGTAGGACAAACCATCCATCTCTCTTTCTTCAGAGATGATGTGTGTGAATCAAAGGAAAAACTCAAGGAAAATGATAGAAAGCACTCCTCTTCTTTCAGAAGTACTAGTCAGCAAGCCACAGGAATACTCTAGGTAGTAATAGCAAAATGTAACAAAAGATGTAATAACCAACAAATAAAAATGCAACACAAAGTCTACACCTGAATTGCTCAAGAGTAAGATACGAAGGACAATGAGGGCATAAAGTCGCCCCAAGGTCCTTTACATAGAAATGAAAAGAAAACACACTAAAGGCAATTATGGGGGCACAAAGTCTCTCCATATTTGACTCTTCAAGACACCTTCTTGACTGTTGTCACTAATTTTGCTTGTTGAATTAAAGGAATAGAAGATATATTTAGGAAAAAGACATAAGAACGGTTTCCTCAACAACAAAGATCTTATAGCACAAAGTCTGAAAAACCACTTGCTTTCTTATTTTAATAACAAAATATGATAAACAAACTAAGCTCAAAGTCTCAGAAGTATCTTTCAATTCAGGTAGAGTTTCGTTTTGATTGTCAGAAAGAGATATCCATTTACAATAGAAGAGAGTCCCTTATATAGCTTCTTTAAGAAGGACTCATGAATAGTAACACATCATATTGCATTGGAATCTGTTAAGAAGATATTCTAGAACTTAGGGGCATTTACCCATTTGATTTTATCAATGCGAAGAAACAAGTCATGCTATTGAAAGTTTGTAACTTTCAATGTCCAATTGGCGATCTGATCCTACCTTCATCATTCCTCCTTTCTTGGTTATTTAAATTAGGTCCTAGATTTAATTTTCTATTTTGTTCCTTCCTCACTTTCTGCTAGTCTTGGCCTTAAAGCCTATGAATGCAGTCGGGTATGTAGGTTCAAAGGATCAACAGCTATTTTATGAGTTTTAAAATTGACATTTGCGTACCTATCACTATGTTTTTAATGGCTAGTTTGTTGTCTTGAATTTGATGTCTTTAAGTGTGTCACCCCTTGGTCCTTCTTTGAATTTTATATTTGGCACTTTTCTAGAAAGAAATTGCCCTTTTGGGCCTTAATAAATGATCTTTGAATGGCCTTCGGGCTTCTTGTTTTACATCTTCCCGAAGGGAAGGTGACCCTTCAGCTTTAGGAAGTGTCCTTTAAGTTGGCAGCCGAGAGTCCCCTGCAAGGGCACCTTCCCTTCGGGGTCCTTTGGCAGCCTTTTCTTTAGTGGACTATTCATCGGGCTTTCTTTCAAACAATTCTCATGGGTATTTTCCTTGGACTTTATTTGTGGACAAATTTTTGCGGACAAAAAGTCTACGGAATGTTCAATCACTTTGCCTCTATTTCTTTATAAATTTCTTCGAGCTTTCTGCCTGCAACTACTTTCCCAAATTCTTTTAGACTTTTTGTCCAAAGTAATTCCTTTATCTACCTTAGTCTTTTTTGAATTACAAAAGAATTACCTTTGTGGCCTTTTTTGAAAATGACCCTTCTAAAGGGTACTTTTTTTGACCAAGTGCCCTCCGCAAG
This sequence comes from Torreya grandis, assembly GCA_037957365.1. NCBI lineage: Eukaryota > Viridiplantae > Streptophyta > Pinopsida > Cupressales > Taxaceae > Torreya > Torreya grandis. Next base: position 2,052,675 of record JARHVA010002981.1, read on the forward strand.
GGCACTTATCCTTCGGGAGGCTCTTTGAACTTTTAAATTCGATCACTCCTTTAAACCAAGATATTGAACCAGTTTGTTGAACCAAGGCATTAAACTGCTTGGTTGAACCAAACATTGAACCAAAATGGTTCAAGCCGATGGTTCAATTTAATGAACCAAGTCGATGAACCGCTTCATTGAACCAAACGTTGAACGTCTTCGTTGAACCAAGGCTTTAAACCAAAATGTTTCAAGCCAATGGTTTATTTGATTAAACTAAAGTGATGAAATAACCATTTAACCAAAATATGTTGAACCAAGTTTTGGTTCAAGGGTTCAAACGAAGCCTTGAACTGATTAACGAACCGTTTGATTTAACCAAAGGATGAACCAAAACGTTGAAATAAAGTGGATGAACCAATTGAACCAAAAGCATTGAACTGATTGAACCTTAAACTCATTGAACCTTTGAACCAAACTGGTTCAATGGTTCAAGCCTCTTTTGCTTGAATGCTTGCCGATAGACATTTTTGATTGAACCAAGGCACTGAACCAATCCTGAAAATGACCAAGTATTAAAAACTAGTTCTTTTGGTTGAACCTGCCTGCAGAAGCCTTTGAACCTGTAGAAATGAACCTTCCTATAGAGTCCATAGAAATCAAGTCTATATAAATTAACATGTAAAGCCCATTAAACTTGGCTTGCAGAGTTTGTAGATTTTCTCTTCCTATAGAGTCCGTAGATTCAAGCCTGCAGAGTCTGTAGATTTAAGCCTACAGAGTCCATAGATTTAAGCCTTTAGAGTCCATAGATTTCTGAGAAGCTTGAAAAATGATGAATTTGAATGCCCAAGACAAATTTTGAAAAGAGAAGAGACAATTTTGGTCTGTACGACCAAAATAGTTCAAATTTTGTCCCAAAAATGAGCTGATATTTTTGGGGGACAACACACCCCAGGGTCCAGCACTATAAGACAAACCCATAATAACTTGGTAAAATTCTTATTGAATTTCCAAAAACACATGAAATTATTTAAAAATTCAAAATAAATGACCAAGAAGATTTCCACAAAACCTTACGGCTGCTATGCACATCTCTCTAACCTAGAGAATGTATTTCTCATTATAGAGAAAAATATTTATGGAACCTGGCAAGAATAATGTGTATAAGTTAATACTATCACTACACCACATAAATTTGGATAGATATAACATGTCAATATTTTATCTACTCAACATAGATCCTAACAAGTATGATGATGAATAGGAACTAGTAATAATTTATACAAAATCATGGAATATACATCCATAGTATACATGTGTATGGCCATATAACTGAATTTGACAAGCTCTACTTATCAAATACTAGATTCAACAAGTCCATATATTGGAACTAAGTTATTACCACTAATCTAAGTTAATGTGAGACTAAGTAGGATACCATCCTATCACTTAAAAATCACATTTCTAATTCACCGCTTTTCCCTCAATTTTATATGACCTAATGATCTTCAGACTCTAAAATGTGCACAAGGTTCTATGAAACATAAATTTATACTAATAGATCATAAAAACCAATAATATATGATAAATTATTCCATATTTACTAATATACATATAATAAAAATCATATAATCATCTTAAGATTACATTGAGTTGATACTAGTCAACCATAGCTAGTATTAATTTTTGAAACTTAACTTATAGTGTTATATTCTTAGTTAAGAAGAAATAATGTTAAAATCAATATAAAATATTAAGATTAAGGATCATACCATCCTTAAAACCATATAGTCAAGACAATGTCTCCTTACTTTCATGAATAGTTCATAAAAAGTTAATTTTTTTTTTATCTAAACCCTTTTAGACTACCATGATGCTTTGCACATCTCATATTTTACTTGATCCTGAAGAAAGGTACATATAAAACTCTTAAAAACAACATGCTTAAAAAATAGAATAATATCAGTCTAAACAAAGGTATTTAATTTTTGGAGTTTTGTTAATGATGTCTTCAATGTGACCAAAGATGTTGATGAGGTATCATGTGTGCTAGGATGACAATGATAAAGTGTGTTTCAATGAGCTTCAATGTTCCTACATGGTTCTTCAGTGTTTGACTTAATAAGGTAATTTATGGATGATATTTATGGTATGGACATGTTTTAGACACCCTATGGAGTGTTATGATGTCTTAGAGTGATTATGGAAGTGAAAAAAATTCACCAGAGTAGTCATATGAGTGTTTAGGTTCAAGTAGTCATCTTGATAGATAAGGCTAAGTGAGCATTTTGATGATGATGTATTTCACACATATGAAGGTTTCAATAGTAATATGATACATGGATGGATTCCCATATGAGATTTTATCATGTGTTTAAAGTTTTATGTCTAGACATTGAGTATAGGAAAATTTATTATAATGTGAAGTTATCCTCTTAGATAAAGTTCACTAAGTTCCCATACTTGGCCAAATTTGCATTATCAAAGATCTATGATGAGTGTTTAATCAAAACAAAGATCTAATGATAAGCAATTAATATAACTAGATAATTATATAATATATTCTATGATCTTATTAGATAGTGATAAATAGTGTGTATTAATTCAATAAGTTAATAGAATGCTCAGAAGGCACGTAGGGCTGCCAAGTAGTGAAAGATCATTGAAGACTAACTGTAGGGTGCATAGAAGGGACATGGGGCTACCAAGTGGCATGATTTTGGAAGCAAGGATCAATGATAAATAGTGAGAAATGAGAGTTAAATATAGGAATCTCTTGAGGATATCATTGAATTATGTTTGATCAAGCTGTGTGAGGACACAAGATGAAGACATGTATCTATAATATTTGCATTAAACAATAACCATTGGCATTTGATTTAGCAATGTGAAAAACTAGTTTACAGTAATTTGCTAATATATTTTGATATAGATTAATTTATTAGTGGATTAAAAATAAATTTTTAATATGAATTGAAGGCCCATCTAGATAAGTTAATTAAAATATCAAAATGTTTGTATAGTTAAAGATATTAAGTTCCAAAGTTGACTATGTGTTTGACCATGCTTTGTAAGTGATCTAAGAAGGATAATTGAGTTATTATTGATAGTTTCTTGATGTTTCAAGATAGAATAACTATTGGAGAGTGTTATAAACTTCATGAATACTATCTATATGGATTTTGGAGGTTTGACCAATCCATTTTTAGTGTGAAAAAAGGCTTAAAAGTTGACTATGTTTATTGATTGTAATGATAGTTTGAGTGACCATCTTTCAGAGGTGAGTTGAAGGTGTTCTAAGAATAATTGAAGAATAAAATAAATATGGAGATTTTGTATAAGTATTTAAGGATTATTTTAAATTTTGGTTATCATTATATGCCCCTAATCAAAGATGGAGAGTCAAAATATCTTGACTGTGTGTGACTAGTTTAAATGATTAATATTTTTCCCTTCTACAATCATCCTAGCATAAACCAATCTCCTAAAATTTCATTCTTTGATCCCATCAATATAAATCTTTATCACCCAAACCCAACACATAGTAACCATTGATAGTTATCCTAACTATTGATGGTTTGTCTAATTGTTGATGGTCATCTCAACTACTGATGGTCACCTCAACCACTGATGACCATACCAACTGTGAATGGTCATTGTGGTACAAAATAATAGCATAATAACAAGATATTTTCATCTAACTACCCTCAACCAGGTCCAACATTCTTTTCATCTTTCTATTCATAGACCCCAACCTATTTTATAAACCACACCCAAACTATTTAACATTAGTATTGACCCACTTATTGATATATTAGTCATTTTAGTCTATTTCTTTATCAATCATTTCTTATATTTGATTTCATTATCTTTTGATTATTTATGCAAGTGCTTTATATTCTATTTTATAAAATTATTTTTTAAAATGTGTGGATTGATAGCCCCTGAGAAAGCTCTTACTTCAAGGATTTAGCTAGTGCTAGGCAATCCACCTAGCTATCTATCTAACCAACCATTTGATTTAGTGATATCTTATTTTCAAGTCATTCCTCCCAAGCTAAAGAGGAGTTATCCATAATCATCTGATACAACACACACACAACTAGATAGGTTTTTCAACCATACTTTTATCTAGTTTCTTTCTTCTTTCTCTCTTAGAATATAAGCTGAAATGCTTTAAAACATTTTGGCACACTTGGTGGGACCCTTGAGTCTCTACTTGGGTTTATTTTGTTTACCTCTACATGCTCTTCTCCTTATTTTGTGATCATAAATGAAATTAAAATGTCTTTGGGCTTAAAATCAATTACATACATTAGTTTCTCACAAGTTTAGCTCACTTAGTTAAATTAAATCAAAGTAATTAAATCATAAGATCACTTTTGTTGCACACACTAAACCAAAACACCTACATCTAAACAACTTGACATAAGGCCTGACTAAGACTTCATCACCTAACAGATTACCTTACCCTTTCCCAACAATCCTACTTGGAGGTCATTACCAAAGGGGGAACCAACTCAGCTCTTTGGTTGAGTATAAATGCTAAAAATTGGTATATATTGACTAAGCACCCAACACCCTTATCACTATGATGTGTGCAGTAAGGGGGTAGGACCCAATACTAAGCCACATATTTATTTCCAATATAGATCCTTTTGAGATCATAAACACAACTTGAAACCAACCATATACTTCTTTTTTAGTACCCTCTCTACAATCTAATTTTATTCACATGGTTTTTAAAGCTTAAGGCATATGAAAAAAGAGAGACAAAAAGGAAATCTAGGACTTAACATACTTTTTAGAGTTTATTTGATTTCTTTGCTCATTTTTTGTCCTCTCTCTATTTGATTGGTGAGATTTTATTTGTATTCTCTCTCCCTTATCTTATATGGCTCTAACTCACCGTCAACAAAAGAATATAGTGGAATAGAATCCATCACTAAGCCAATCAACCTCTTCTACCTTTTCACCCATGGAGTACATATCTAAAATAAAAGAATCTCATCACCCTTTGATAAGGCCTTCTTTCCATTGAGTAATCCCCTAAAGAGATATATACTTTTCCACCTTCATAGATAACAATCTTTTGGCCCTTCAATATTATCTCAGCACCATGCCTCATCATACCCCTTCTTTGATTCCACTTGGGACCCACCTTATTACATGCCTTCCCACCTTATGGGGAATCCTTTTATTTCTGTAGTCACCATCCAACCATTGACTACTCAAGCATCTTCATCTACCAATAATCACTTTGATACCACTATGTAAAACCAACCTTCCCAAAAAACCTACACTTTTACACCTTCTACCCCTACCAATAAATCCTTTACCCTGGGATCAACCCAACCATTAACCACCTATAATAAACTCATCATGGGATCACCTAATACTATCATTTCCAAACTTCATTTAGCTACTCCAAATCTATTATTCACTACTCCAATTCAAACTCTTGTGGTGTCTATACTCTCTACCTTACCACCGATCAATATAAAGGTCACCACCTTTCCTTTAATAAAAAACCCAACCATAGCTCCTACCCAACCCACATTAACCTCTCAAAAGGTGCCCATCATTCCCAACCTATGTTACATCCCTAACCCACAAGGTCATGTACCTCTACCCACTACCTATATCCACATATAAATAAGTGGTAACTCCTCAACCTCCTACTAGTTATCAATATGTTACCTAATAAATGCAATAGCATGCACCTTAAAATATTTTAGGTACACAACCCCAAATGGATTTAATGAAAATACTCATGGATAAAATGACTACCTTAGAGTCATCCATCTCTAGTGCTCACAACATCTTATCATGTGACCAAATCTATAATAAATCCATTCACCCATCTATCCCTATCAGACCATATCCTCCTCAATGGGAACTTGCCATATTTTTTAAATTTCAAAGTAAGGAGGATCCCCAATAACACCTAAAGTCATTTAGGCATGCATGTTATTTTATTTCCTATGATGATGCCCTCCTTTTTTGTACCTTACCCATGTCCCTATCCAATCTAGCATTAGAATGATATAGTTTCATAACTAAACACTCTCTCTTTTCCTTCACCCAGTTAGCTAAAAATTTATTGGATCACTTCTCAATAAATATCTCCAATAAATTTTATATCACTAACCTTTACTTTATTTATTAATTTGATGATGAATCTATTAATGATTTTGTAGCTCATTAGAGGAGTCTAATCAATCAAATTTCCTTCTCTTTACCCCATCTTGAACTAATATATTTTTTTCCTTGGGCATGTGCCAAGCGCATCTCTTCTATGTTATGTGCTCATAGCTTCAAAACCTTTGATGAAGCTTTTACCATGGCAAGTAAGCTAAAAAATAGAGCCATCGATGAATGAAAGTTAAAGTTGAAAAAGAAAAACCCTACCTATAAAACCAATGAGAAATCTTCCTCTAAATCAAGAAACCAAACCAATAACAATGCCAAAATAAAGGAAACTATGAATATGGTTGTCCTTAAGTCTACTCCTGCACCTTATATCAATCAACTAAACTCCTCTAACTCCTCAAAATAAAACGTAAGAAATCAAAACTAAAATAATCAAAATTAGTTTACCCTATTTGGGGAATCTTATGCTTCAGTTCTGGAGAAGTTGTTGAAAGCTAATATCATACAACTTCCTCCTATTAAACCCCCTCAACAATTTGATTTGTCTCATCCTATACCTAGCTAGTATAATGAGAACAACCTATGTTCTTTCCATTAGGTAGTTAGGCATGATGTTAGTTGGTGTAATACCTTAACAAATAATGTCCAAACCCTCACTGATAAGGAGGAGCTTGTGTTGGACAACCCCAGTGCCCCTCTGAACCAAGCCCTTGACATTTTTAGATAACTATTTCCCAATCATACACCTACCAAAAATGAGAGCAATAAATCCAAGTTTTCTCATGATGCCCATACCATCAATATGGTTCTTGACTTTCTCATCACTAAAGAATCTACTTCCCAATCTATGTATTCTTCATCCTATCCACTCATTGATGTAGTGGAGTTACCTTCTCCTCTTTTAGAGACCCAAACCAAAGAAGTAACCTTTTCCCATCCTCCAATTATTGAGGTAGTATAGTCATCAAACCCTCCTTTAAATGACATACCTAAGCAAGAAACCATCACTATTTTACCTTCTCTCTCAACTAGAAAATAATTCACTTCCCCTTTAGAGATCATTCCCATGGAATAAACTGCCACATTTTCAGCTCCCATAGAGGAATGACCCATTCAAACCTTGGATCCTTTGATTGATGAATAGGATGAAGTTTCCACTCCCCATTCTTAACCTATAGGTTTATATTTTGAGCCCACTATCTAGGGAACAAAACCACTCTATAAACCATTCTTTAGACTATTTCAAAGATTAGATTTTATCTCCAAACCAGATATGGATCGAGCCACTTTTTTGTAGTAATAGGGGCTCCCTTATATCACCAAATAAGAACCTATAACCACCTATTTGATAAACCAACCCACCACTTTTATTGTCCAACATGCTATCATATCAACTAAACTAATAAAAACCTCTACCAACCCAACCATTTATCAACCATCTAATGTAATCAAATCCCAAACAACCAAATCATCCTCTCTAACCAAACCAACCAAACCCCTTGTCATCTTCCTACACTAATCTTTAATCACCCATCCCTAAAACTGGAGCTCACCTCACTAGACCCACTAGTCAAACACTAAACCAAATCAACCAAGGAAGTAAAGCCAACAAAAAGCCAGAGGGCTCTACCTCCCTTGACCTTTTCCCTCTATCTTGGGGCCTCATACCTCCACTTGGATTAGGAAGCCAACTATCTCAACCAAAACCCACCTAGTGCTATTGATTACCCTAGCACACCCATCTTCACCAAACCATCAATAACCAACCTAGATACCTTGACATATTCCACTTCCAACTTATCAACCACTTTACTGATACCAAAACCATCAACTAAGAATACCACATTACCCAATACATCTACTACTAAGCCCATTTCCAACAATATTTTTATCTCACTAACCAAATATAGAACCTCTAAACCCTCTCCACCTTTAGCTAAGTCTTACTTAACTATTCTCTAAAGGTTACTACAAGATTCTTGCTTGATCTTACCTCTTATCAGACCATTTGACCCTCTAAGTCCAAAACTAGTCTAGTATAATGACCACCAAGTATGTTTCTATCATAAGACACCAAAGAATGACATAGAGAACTTTAAAGCTCTCTAAACTATAATCCATTAGCTCTATAGTGAGGATAATCTATTAATAGATGAACCTCCCACCAACCCACTAGCAATCCAAAAAAAATAACCACAACCCAATGCTTACCTACTCCCCCACTCTCACCTTAGAGTGATGGGAAACCAAGCAAATCTCCTACCCCAACTCTTCCCTCTATCCATATTATCTATGTGGTCACGTGATCACATGCTCAATAAAATGATAAGGGGAAGGCTAAAGTGTCCATCCTATGGACATACCGATCTTTCACCTCCCAACCAAATCTCAATTAGGCACCTTTACTCTCAACCAAACCCAAGTTATCTATCTTGGGTACTTCTCAATTTAAACCCTCTAAATCAATTAGAAGAGTGGTTCTCAAATAACTTCACCAAACCCCAATAAATATGAGCATATATGAGTTGATTTTTACTTTACCTCATCATTGCTAAGAAATGACAAAGGTATCATAATCAATAGAGGTCCAACCTAAAGATCCTCAACTTCTGGTAGCCTTTGTTGTCACTCTCCAAATTTCTAACCTTATCACCTTGAAGGATTCAAAAATACCTTCTATCCACTCAGATAACCTAGATCCCCCTCTCTTTATTACTACCTACATCAACCAAACCCACATCAAATAGGTCATGATTGATGGGGGACCTAGTATTAATATCATCTCCTCTCATGCCCATGATCAATTTAAACTACCCAAAAATGTCATGTCTAAAACCTTGATTGTCCTCTGATATTTCAACAACACCATGACTACCACTCTAGGAAATGTTGTCCTTTATATCCATTTAGGACCTCACACACTCCCTAAACTTTTCAATGTAGTGGAAGGTGAATTCTATTTGATGGGATGACCATGGATCTACTCTAAGGGTTGTGTACCCTCTACCCTACATTTTTGCATCAAATTTGAGCATGAAGTTTAGGTTGTCACCATATAAACTGACCCAAGTCCCTTTTCATCATGCAAGATAGCTTATCAACCTAATGATTTCCTCATTCATCTATCTAACACACCCTTATTGACTAAAGACAAAACCTTAACCATGAAAGAGGAAGCCATTTTTTCTTCTTCCAACAAGGCATATACTAGCTCATCAATCCACTCAAACCAAATCCCCACCACAGGCCACTTGGAATCTACATTCTAATGTCTTTCACTTGGGGAATATCTCCTTCTAATTCTTGATTCTTTCCCTACTCCCCAAGAGTATGGGAATCTTAACCACCAACCTGATTATGACCCCCACATCAGAGCAATTGTTCCCCTTAGACCTTAAAATTATCAAACTCATTTCATCTATGGGGGACTTGACAAACCACTTGATGTTTCTACCACCTCTTTTTTGACTCAACCATTCACCTCTAGATTCTCCTATCTAGACAACCTAGACTTTTCCAAGGCAAACCTCCATAGGTGTCTTCAGAAGTGATTTGGTCTTGGATGATATGAGCATGGCCCACACAAGTTGATTTCAATTGAGACCAATAAATCTCATGAGAAACATGGACTTGGTTTCATTCTTCCCAACTAGATGAAAACCAAACCACCTACCACCACCATTGTTGAGGAAGACATCCCTTCCTCACCAACCTCTTCTCCACCTAAGTGTGAGGATGATGACATCATCCCACCTAAATTTTTTTGGCAACATGATCAGCCTTAAATCCCTAATTTATCAAAATTAAGGGGAAACCATAACCATCATGTTAACACATCTTAAGATGATAGGATATTACTCTCCTACCATTAATATTATTCAATGTCAGAATGATGATTCTATTCTCACCTATCTTGATGCACTAGACTCTTCCATCCACAAATCCCTTCCTCCTAAGACTTTAACCATGTTGAATGAATCTACCATGGATATCAAATTGAGCACTTTATATAACCCCTACATTGTGAAAATTGGCCAATCATTGAATTTTGAAGAACTTTGGGATTTCCCCTCCTTCTTGCAAGACTGTAGCATAACATTTTCTTGTCTTATAGAAACATACCAAGAACGGACCCCATTTATAGCTATCCACAACATAGTCACCAATCATGATGCCAAACACATAAAAGAAAAACTTTAATGAAAGCACCCTCGCATAGCCTTTCTCATCAAAGAATAGCTTTAGCATCTCTTACCTATCAATTTCATTCAACCCATTGATTAACCCTAATCATAATCAAACATCATGCCTAGGTGCACTACACATCTATGTGGAATTTAATGACCTCAACCTTGCTTTCCCTAAAGATCTATTCTCTCTACCAAGTATCAACCAACTAGTTGATCTTACAGCTAGCCATGAAATGTTATCTCTCATGAATGGCTTCTTGGGTTAAAATTAGATCCTAATGACCCTAAAATATTAGCATAAAACTACTTTTACCACCCCATGGGGGACCTTATGCTATAGGGTCATGCCTGTCAAACTAAATAATGATGGTGAAACCTAAAAACATGTCATGAATTCCATCTTTTATGACCCTATCCACAAAATTGTTGAGGACTATGTGGATGATCTTATTGGAAAATCCAAATATCATAAGGATCATTTGGCTATTCTAAAAATTATCTTTGAGTACCTCATCAATTACCATGTTTTTATTAATCCCAAGAAGTACATTTTTGGGGTCTTGTCAGGAAAGATCCTTGGATTTATTGTCTCCCTTCAGGGAATCAAAATTGATCCATCCAAAATCAAAGTAATCCCTAACATGCTTCCTCAATTTAACCTCAAGTAACTTCATAGTTTATAGGGGAAGGTCCAATCCATTCATCGCTTTATCTCTCAACTCTCAAACCGATGCCAACGTTTCCATCACCTTATAAATAAGGATGTCTATTTCAATTGGAATAATGATTACCAAAAGGCCTTTGATTCACTCAAAGAGTACCTTTTATCTTCACCTATCCTCACCCCTCCCAAGGATGATCAAGCTTTATACCTTTATATCTCCACCATTAACCACTCCCTAAGGGAAATGATTGTTCATTAAGATGAACAACATGGAGAGTAAGTCATCTACTACATTGGTTGCATGCTTGTAGAGTACAAGACTTGATACATCCATACTAAGAAACTTTACTTATCCCTAGTCTTCATGGCCACCAAACATTACCACTACCTTCTTAACCACAAAACCTAAATCATATATAATAATGACCCTCTCAATTATATGCACTCCAAGCCATACCAAAACCAATGTATGGCCAAGTGGACCATGCTTTTATTTGAGTTTGATCTTGATTTTATTCAATAGAAGTCAATCAAAGGGCAAGCCATTGCCAACTAATTATTCAAGGCACCTTTAGTAGATAATCAACCTTCTCCTCTTTAGTTTCCTAATGAGTCTATTGTGACCCTCTCTCAGGTAGACTTCACCTATCAAGTAACCATGTTCTTTGATGGATCAAATTTTCAACATGGTGGTATAGCTAGTATTATCCTTATTCCCCTTTATCCTTCAATATAGATTTTGGAGTTACCAATAATATGGTTGAGTATAAATCCTTGGTGATAGGCCTTCAAACTACCTTAGCCTTGGGAGTCAAAATGATCAACATCATTGGTGACTCCTAACTTATGGTCAATCAAATCATTGGATCTTACCAATGTGATAAAGAAAACTCTTTGACCAAATAACAAGCATTACCTTGAAGCATTTGAAGGGCTTATGTTCCTCTAGCTAATCCAACTTCAAGTTTTGTTTTAGTCCTTTCCAAAGAAGAAGCTTCTTTCCCTCTTCTTATCCTCTCATAACTGGTTGCTATATATTCCTTTATCCATCTTGTCTATTCCCTTTTTCACATCTAGTGTTGATTTTTAACTTACTTTATGTGTTGTACCTTAAGCACAATGACCATAACCATAACCATATCACATCATGTCAATGTATATCATGAGTCAAAATATACATCATTAGCATAAACCATGTCCATAAACATAACCATCAACATCATATTAACATCAGAGCATCCATGAACAATTAACAAATAAAACCATTTTCACCACATGTATAAATCTAAATAAATAAACATATACTTAATGAAATTTAGCATGTCATAATGTCATCATAACCATACATTTCATAAAAATCATCACAAACATAAAAATCTCATCACATGCCTAGCTAGGTGAGTCTACATCATCATCCACATCCATAACATAAGCATAATTAATATAGCTCCATCAATGATCAACATAATTATAATCAACATCATGAACTAAACATCAAAGAAAACCATGAAAAATGAGTAATAAATGAGGATCATATCTATAAATTATGAGTAGAATAGAATCATAATGTATACAATAATATATATGTATCTCTCTTAAAATATACATCTAACCACATCAACTCATCAACTGGTATCAAAATGATATACATCAACACATATTATATCATAACCTATGTCATAACTATACTCCTAGGGCACCACTATCTTTTGGGGCACTGCTACCTCTTGGTGCCTATCCTCTCAATGTCCCTACCATCTCACCTACAAAATTATCCCACTAACTTGGTGTTTCCACACTAGTACCACCTACCAAACTAGCTCTATACTTTCCCCATCAGGGCTTATCTAGAAAACACCTCAAAATTATGGCCTCATAGTAGAATTACTCCACTGTGGTTAGATATCATGCTATGGGGATATTACCCAATGGTCTTCTAGGTGTCATGACTCTTCCTCTAGTTTGTCTAAGAGGGTCTCTCTCTTAGGTGACCAAGGCCAATGAATCTCTAGCTTGGTCCCTCTTACTTATAACTGCATCCACCTGATTTTATGCAGCTACCAACTAACCATGTAATGCTACTACCTTAGCCTATGTTAAAAATAACACCACTCCTACCTATGCATTTGAGGAAACCTCGTGTACCTATACATATTGACCTCTACTAACTAGGTCAACATCTATAGGTTGTCTACCACCATCATTTCCACCAAAATCTACTACTACATATAGTGCCTAGTAACATGTAAGGTAACCATCTACAAATCATGCATCATCAATCTCAACCTTAGGCAACAACTCCTCATGATCATGAAATGTCTAGAATGTTTATGGCTTAGGTATTAGGATCTCTACATCCTCCCACCTATATTTGGGAAATATATCTAGAATCCCCTATACTAAGATAAACTATCTTCACACCATATCAAATAGGATGAGCTCTACCTCCCCATCCCACCTACCAAGGATCCACCTATAAATTTACAAAGATAATGTGTGTCTCATATATCTAGCCCACTCTAGAAAACTAACATTTAGGCTCTACATCATGTTGCCAATAACTAATTCCTCTAGTGCATAGCTAAACCAATCAATGTCATGCACTCATCCACCTAGACCTGATCAAGTGAAATCATCTCTTCACCTTATAAATCCAGTTATGGGGTCCATTTAGGAATAACCCTCCCATGGTAGCCCCATCATTCATAGAACCCAGATGTACTCATATGTCCAATAGTGTAGCACAAACCTGACACTAATGTCATATCTCATATGTGCTTTGAATCCATATAAATCCCTATATATCTGCACTAGAAGCATATGCACCAATTTGAATACTATGTAGTCTAGTAGCATCTCAATTAGTACCCCCAATATTAGATAGGGAAACCTCTTATTGCTCAAATTTAGAATAGAAAAATAGGATACTATGATCATTAGCATCATTAGTAGTATCCTCTCACCCTCTGATATAGTGGAGTGCATCTAAATCCTCCCACATTCCATCTGATGAGATCATGGTCATGTATATATAATAGCTTCAAGATCTCATCTCTCTCCTCCCACTCAATGTGATAAATTGGCTCCCCCTAAATAGGTAACCAAGTGATCCTATGAAGTCCTTTGGTTAGATAGTCATCTCGCCAATTGGTAGAAGGAAGGTGCTCATGGATGGATCCCATCTCTCAATGAGGGCCATGATAATCATTGTATCCCTTGGCATGTGTTGGTAATGCAAAATCACTCATAGGCCCACCTCCTTCATATGATCCCAATCCACTACAGTCATCCCTTGGTGTATCTCCAGGAAGATGTAAGGAACTTGATCCTACATCTAAATCTACTCTTTTATATGCCAATTTTGTTAGTAAACAAACTTAGTTCACTACCATAATTATACTTATATGAATTATGTCACCCTCTTTTTATCCTACCCTACCTTACCCATTTACCCATTAACTATTGCCCTACAAGAATACCCTTTACCCATTTATTAAAACTAAAAACTAGCACTATGACTTATCGATTCCTTAACATCCCATTAAACCAATCATTTTAAACACTTGTATAATCAAATCATCTAATTGCCTTAAATCTTGCAAATTTTCAAACCCATTTTTCTCATAGTACTTCCTTAACCCACTTGACCACCAATGGTCATAGTAACTATAGATAGTCAGGTGACCCTTCTATTAATGGTCATTGACCATTGATAGTTAGGATGACTGCCAATGGTCACTATGCATGACCACTATTGGAACATCCCAACCCCATCCACTCAAAACCAACCAATAAAACCCCCTAACCAACCTATAATTTCTTACCTCAATTTTTCCCCTAACCACCCCTACTTAACATAGCCCTCCAAATTTCCATTTTTACTTGCCCATTTAACCAATAAACCAAAAGCCCTAAAACCTAGGTTAAATCCCACACAAACCTTATTTATCATCTCACAACAATAATAACTCAATCATAGTACCCAATTCCCAAACATATGCAAAACCATAACTAAACCAAAAATTCAATGTAGTCCCTACCTCATTCCTTGACCATCATTAAGGAGGAATATTGGGACCCACTTCCCATCCTCATCCATGTCCATGCTACATCCTAGCTCATTGGTCTACCTAATCTAGTCCTCTCAGTCTACTCAACCAACCAATCACTGAATAAGCACTCAATATTATCCTCTTCACATAAAATGCCAAAGCCAACATAGTCAAAAAACTCACAAAAGCCAAATGAGTGATAATGACTCTTGTCATCACTTTTATTTCCATATTTTTAGGGTTTGTACCCTAACCATTAATGGTGAAGTGACCACCAATGGTCGACCTAAGGATCCTTGACCGTCGATGGTCACGATATTGGGTATTGCTTTCCCACTAAATAAATAACTTATTTTCCCAAATATTTATAACACTAAACTAAGCACCCACCCATGGAAACTACCTTCTCTACCCACCAACCACCTCATCACCTCATTATTGGTCCATTTCAACCCAATTAATATGCATTTTGTAATGATCTTGCTTAGTATTTTTTATTGCAATGACAATAATTTCCATGTTGACCAATTTTAGAACTCTCTTTACTTTTCACACACCTAACCAATTGGTGTCTTCTTGAAAGTACTTCCTACCTTGGATACCCATGACTTCACCTGACTAAATTATGTTTTCCCCAAGAGCACTTCCTACCTTGGATACCCACTAAAACATAGACATTGCTTAAGAGACTTAAATTTATGAGTATTCCCAACTACCATGCCTAAATATGGTCACGTGGTTTATTTGTCACCTGTCCTTCTAGCATAAACCTTAATTTTTACCGACTATGGCAACCTAGTCAATACATGATCTTGGCTATCACACTTTCATTATACTTTGTGAATGTGTTTGTACTTCAGTGCCCCAACCTATTAACCACCTTTGTCATCACCTTTACCACTTATCAGACTCATACTCACTTCCATTTTACCTCATCAATTCCTAGTTTGAGGGGGAACAACTCCTCCCATACTTAATACAATCGAACCTTCAACCACTAATCCATTTTTTAATTTGTCATTTGTTGATACAAACTACATAATAAAAAGGAACAAAATGTAGACACTATAAATCTATACATTATAGTTTTGAATTTTAAAACTCCCCTAAACCACCTTAGGACTCCTTTAGGCCCAACCTTGGTGGTTTTACTGAAAACCTACCTAACTCTAGTCAACTTGACCTACTGACTAAACCCACCTTTTTAACCTAAATCCACCTTGACCCTTAACCATTGATGGTCACCTTAACTATCAATGATCACCCTGAACACTGATAGTTAGGTTTTGCCATCTAAATTAGCTCAACTGACTCTTCACTCTAACTTTCTTTTCTATAATTAGAATGTATAATTCACATGCAATTCTATGCATGTCAAATTTAAAATTAGATAGAAAGTTTAACTTCCTATTAAAATATTATTTCACCTCTCCTTCCTTCTTATAATAAGAGAGGAGTAGGAGGTGAAATTGACCCATGATTTCAAGAGTTCTTTCATATAGATTTTTTTCAGGTCACTTATAGTAGTTTAATGACCCAACCATCACATTAGAGAACCAAAAAATTTCCAGACATTGATCAAAAACTAAATACGATTACTCTATCGAAATCATGATAAACTCCATCAACAAGCCAACCACCTCAACCATTCATTCAATCAATCTCTGGTAAGTTAAGTATTTATTTTTAGTCTATTAATTACTTTGTTTCCTTTCCATAATCCACCTAGCACAAACCAGTATTTTAGAGTTGCCTTCTATGATCCCATCAATTTGACTCTTTATCACCCAAACCCAACACATAGTAACCACCAATGGTCATCCTGACTGCTAACAATCTATCCAACTGTCGATGGTCATCTCAACCACTGACAGTCACCTCGACCACTAATAGTCATACCAACCATCGATGGTCACTATGGTAAAAAATAATAGAAAGCTATTTTCTTCCACCTACCTTCAACCAAGTCCAACCTTCTTCTTGTCTACCTACTCATAGACCCCTAACCTATTTTTGAAACCACACCCAGACTATTTATAATTAGTATTGACCTCCTCATTACTATATTAATCATTTTAGTCTATTTTTTATCAAGTGTTTCTTGTATTTTATTTTAGTACCTTTTGATTATTGATACAAGTAATTTATATTCTATTTTCTAAATTTAATTATTTAATACATGTGGATTGATAGCCTCCAAAGAAGCTCTTGCTTCTAACATCTAGCTAGTGCTAAGAAATCCACCCAACTATCTATCTAACCAACCATTTGCTTTAGTTTTATCTTATTTGTAAGTCATTCATCCCAATCAAAAGAGGGGTTATCCATAATCATATAATTTAATATGGACATAACCAAATAGGTTTTTCAACCATACTTGTATCTAATTTCTTTCTTCTTCCTCTCTAATAATATAAGCTAAAATTCTTTAAAACAATGTGTTCTATTGAAGGCTAATCTTGTTTCCCTGAAGGATGAGCATGAAAAGTTCATAATAAAGATAGGGAATATTGAATAAGAATAAAATGGATCATAAAAACACAAAGATGATGGTATCATGAAAGACAACAAGTCAAATTAGGTCAAAGGCAAAATCAATAAGCCAATCAGATGACTAAATGTTTTAAAATATGCCAAATATATTATGGGTCATTATTTTATTTGTCATCCTATTGGTCATTAGGTAAAGGAATATGTAAGAATAATCAATTAGTAAAAGGGAGATCAATTTCATATTCAAAGAAAAGGTATGGAATACATTGTTTGCTATAGTTATCAAATAGTTGTTCACATTATTAGGTTCTATAAGTGAAGACCATCAAGTCAAGATAAGTTCAATCAGGATCTTAGAGTGAATGAAAGAAGATAATCTATACATATAAATGCAATGAGATATTCATCCCAGAGTCATTATTATGCATGCAATCAGTTTGGCCACATTACTAGAGAATGTAAGAGGATAACAAATTAATACAAGAAAGATCATAATCATCGTCAAATAAAAGGTATGAATGATCTTTTTTGTTTCAAATGTCATAGATTTGGTCACATTGATAGGTATAGTAAGAATAGGCTGAATGAGTTCTCAAAGTAAAATAAAGTGTATGTATCTCCTAATGTGCAAGGAAGATGTCACAAATGGTTTTAGAAACCTAAGCCTATTAAGAGAGATCGGACTGAGATGAAGGATGGTTTGTTTTCCATGATAGACATGAAGGAAAGTCAAAATTTTCTATTATCTACATTTTTTGACAAGTCTAAAGTAAAGAACAAAGTCAAGGATCCATTTAAAGTCAATTTGGTGATGAGGCAGGACTATAATTCAAATAAGAGTATGGAGATATAGGAGTCTCTTGAGTTTTGGGACTTTTAGAGTCACTATATCAAGGGGGTGTCTCTCTCTAAGCTTCAAGGAGATAATTTATAGAAAGAGGAAACATGGTGGATGCTATTTGATCTTTGGTTAATGTTTCAAGATAAGAAATATCTTTTAAAAATGTGCTTGGCTAAGGGGGAGAAATGAGTTTTATGTAACTGCTTCAAAGTGTTATGATGGAATGATTAAAAATATATATTTACGGATAGTTATTCTAAAGTCAAAGTTTTGGTCAATCTTTGATGGATGGTCTAGATGGTCAATATCGTGAATAATGAATCTATGTGTGCAAGGTCTACAAGTAGGGAATGGAAGTTTCCATGTATCTGATCAAAGATGATGAGTTTTTAAGATATTTTATTGCATAGAAAGGTATGTTGATCCTATTTTATTTGGTTAAGGTGTGTTCAAAGTTTTTAGTCCTGAAGATAAAAACTTGTCAATTTTTATTGCTTAAATTGATTGATCAAATGTTGAAAGACTAAAGACAAGATTGATATGGAGGATGAGGAAAATGTGTTGTCATATCTTTGATATCATGAAGAAGGTCTCAGAGTTTTATAAATGTCAAGTTATGTATACAATGGATGCCATAGTGTTGAAAATTTGTTAGCATACCTAGCTCATTGAGAATACTTGTTGAAGATGTCATGATCCAGGTGAAGCATTAAGTTAAGTGGAGCTAACTCAAATATTTTAAAAGTCTTGAAGAGATGTGCATGATGTGAGGGGGAGAATATGTGAGATCTTCCAATTATGGTAGAGTTATGATTAAATTTTTTATAGATAGGAACTCAAGCATGTTGATATGATGACTTGATCAAACCAAGTTAGGTGATTTGATAATGTATTGAATCCTCATGCATAAAAAAGGGGGAGATTTGTAAATGGTTAGGTCCTAAGATTAGAGGAAGGTGTATTAGAATTTGAGAGGTAAGGTATGAAGAAAATTATATTCATTCATCATTATTAGAAATGGTTTGAAGATGTTCAAAATGGTGTCTAATATTAGGTGACTTAGGGGGAGTCCCTCTTAATGTTTTCAAGGTAATTTCATGCATTTTTGGATGTTCATGTACTTTTTGTCTTCATAGAAGCTATGTATGATTAATAAAAAGTGTAGTCATGGAACATGTTTGATAAGCTCAAGGTAAGAATAGGTATACACAATGTTATGGGGAGTGTGTATAATATCTTAAAGGTGGTCCTTTCTTATTATTGGTCCTTGAAGTCTTTTTAGGTCCATAGGATTAGGAGTTAAGCCCACATTATCATTATGTCAAAGGGGGAAAAATGCTTGAAGAGAGAGACAAAGTCTAAGCATAAGTTTTGTATTGGAATTTGGCATAAATTGATAAAGGGAGATATTGTTATAGGTTTTTTAATGATGTTTCTAAGGTGACCAAATATGTTGATGAGATGTCATGTGTGCTAGGATGATAATGATAAAGTGTGCTTCAATGAGCTTTAGTGTTCCTTCATGGTTATTTAGTGTTTAACTTAGTAAGGAAATTAATGGATGATATTGATGGTATGGACATGTTTTAATTACCTTATGGGGTTTTATAAGTGTTTGGAGTGTTTATGGAATTGAACATAATTCATCAAATTAGTCATATGAGTGTCTAGGTTCAAGTAGTCATCTTGATAGATAAGGCTAAGTGAGTAGTTTGATGACATAATATTTGACATGTGTGAAGGTTTTAAGATAATTTTGTTACATGGATATATTCCCCTATGAGAGGTGATCATGTGGTTAAAATTTTAGGTTTGGACATTGAGCATAAATTTTTTTATAACAATGCAAAGTTGGCCTCTCATACAAAGTTAACTAAGTTCCCATACTTGGCCAAATTTGAAATAATCAATGATCTATAGTGAGAATTTAATCAGATCAAAGATATAATAGTGAGTGATTAATCTAACTAGATAAATATCTAATGGAGTACATGATATTTTCATATAGTGATCAATGGTGCATATTAACTCAAAAAGTCAACAAAATGCTTAGAAGGCACATGGGGCTATCAAGTGGTGAAAGATCATTGAAGATTTATTATAGGGTGTGTAGAAGGCACATGGGGCTACTAAGTGGCATGATCTCAAAATCAAGGATCAAATATCAATGGTGAGCAATGAGAGTTAAATTTAGGAAGATCATGAGGATATCGATGGAATGTGTTTGATCAAGTTATGTGAGGACATGAGATGGAGATATGTGTTTGTAATATTTGCATTACATAGTGACCATTGGAATTTGAATTAACAAAGTGAAAAACTAGTCTACGATATTTTACTAATATCTTTTGGTCTAGGACAAATTTCTTGATGGAGTAAAAAAAATTGAAAAGGAATTCAAGACACATCTAGAAAAGATAATTAGAAGATATGAATGTTTGTATACTCAAAGATATTTTATAGAATTATTCAAGATCCAGTTGATAGAATCAAACACATGAACTGAAAAATGAAAGAAAATAGAAGCATAACTTCTTTATTGAGAATGAAATTAAAATAGAGTAGAATTATAATAATATTGCATTCATAACTCATTAAAAAATAGTTTAGATGAGAGGTGTATTTATAGGTACAATGGAGGCATAGAGCCAAGACATTTGGTAATGTGAACACAAGAATTTTGCCAAATGGTTTGTGTGTTCCATATGTCAATAGTGGTGGGAAAGGGTATCTTTACCAACCAATTTGACTACAATTTTCTCATGTGCATGTGCACCTTAATTAACTCATTTATGACATCTAAGTGACCTCAAAATAACACATAAGCAATCTAAATACAATTTTAGGAATAATCCATAATAATAAATACAAGGAAAATAATATCTTACACTAACACCTCACTTAAGCGTAGCTTAGGTGGACAAGAAAAATTTGGTCCTGATAACATGGCCTGATGAGGTACCTAAGTAAAAATCAACTCTCACAAAGTGGAGGAAAAGGATAAAACCCGTAGGAAAAAAACTCCCCCCCAAAAAAAAAGAGAGAAAAGAAGAAGAGGACTATAAGTCCCCTCTAAATATGATGTTGATGCAGCCTATATCCCAAGAAGATCATGCAAGTGAATATACTTACTCTCAGTGAAGAGTTTGGTGAAGATATCAGCTATCTACTCTGTAGTCTAACAAAATTTGATATTAATGACTTGTCCATGAATGATCTCCTAAATGAAGTGCATATGAATCTTGATGTGTTTGGTTCATTGATGTTGGACTAGATTCCTATAGATCTGAATGGTGCCTTGGTTATCACAAAAGATGAATGTGGGTCACTTGAACTATATACCAAAATCAATAAGAAAACCTTAAATCCTAATAGCTTTAGTAGTAACATTGACATCCCCTTTGTATTCAACCTCAATAGATGATAAAGTAATAACATTCTACTTCTTTCTAGACCAGCTAATTGGTTTTAAACCAAGTGAGAAACGATATCCTAAAGTGGACTTGTGATGTTGAATATCACTAGCCTAGTCTGAATTTATGTATCAAATCAAGTCAATATCGATGCCTACTCTATAATTAATCCCAAAATAGTGAGTACCCTAAATGTAGTGGAAAATTTGTTTGGTTGCTTTCCAATGAAACTCATGTGATGTTTGCATAAACCTAGAGAACATTCCCACTACATATGAAATATCAGGTTTAGTGTGAGTCAGATAGATGAGGTTTCCAACTAGTTATTGATACAAGGTAGCATCAACCAATGGAGAAGAATACTCAGCCTCAAGTTTGAATCCAAAAAGAAATGGAGTCAGAGTTGGCTTACAACCATCCATGTAAAATTGTGCAAGCAAATCAAGAGCATATTTATATTGTGCAATGGTAATCCCTAAGTTAGATTGTGAAATATAAATACCAAAGAAATAATGTAACAAACCCAAGTTAGTCATAGAGAATTTATCATGTAGAGTAGTTTTCACTATTGAAATAAAGGATGAATAACTCCTTCTGATCAATACGTCATCCACATATAGAACTAGAGTCAAGATTGAATTATCTTACCATAAGATGTAGACATTCAAATCAGAATTGAATCTAGTGAACCCAACTATGAGAAGAAATGAATCCATCTTGGCATACCAAGGCCAAGGGGCCTATTTGAGGCCATAGATATATTTCCAAAGTTTACACATTAAAGAAGAATCTTCCACAAAACCTTGTGGTTATTCCATACGTATATCCTCTTCAAGGTCACCATGAAGAAAGGCACTCTTCACATCCATCTGATGAACATCACAATGATAATCTATGGCAATGCAAAGAGTGAGTCAAATAGAGTTCATTTTAGCGATTAGAGAAAATGTTTTATTATATTCTATGCTAGGAACTTGTGAAAATCCTTTTAGTACCAATCATGCTTTAAACTTATCCACCGACCCATCTATTGAAAATTTTATTTGATAGATCCACCTACATCAAACAAGTTTCCTTTCCTTAAGAAGTGGTACTAGATCCCAAGTGTGGTTCTTAATTAAGGAACTATACTCTACATTCATAGTTATATCCCACTCAAGAATACCAGATTCTTCATGAAATGATTGTGGATAAAAATCAAAAGTAATGAAAACATGTGAAACACCCTAAAATTGTGAATGAGCCTATCTAACATCTGATGGATTCCCAACCCAATCACCTACACTCTATAGAGTTTATCTATCCCAAAGAGGACCTAAAAATAGAGAATTAGGGGGAGATTATTTAACTTTAAAAATGTGACTATGAATAGAATGAGGTGAATCTCTATCACTATCCTCATCATCTAAACTAGAAGAAGAATCTTCATCAATAGGTATTTGATCTAGATAATCTGAATCGTCTAAACTATCATCATATCCCATAGAGTCCAAAGAGGAGGGAAAGGTGTCATGTGTGGAGTCTGATGGACCCTCTTGAAGGTATATAATCCTCTCAGTGAATAACTTATGTGTGGTAGGATGAAGAAGCCTATATCCCTTAACACCTTTTGCATACACAACAAATATAAAAGTCCTACTCTAACATTCCATGGCCTTACATTTCTTTTCAGGAATGTGGGCCATAGTTGGAGATCAAAATACTCTAATGTACTTAACTTTAGGTTTTTGATTTATACAAGCTTCAAAAGGAGTGATTACTTTCAATGCTTTATGAGGAACATGATTTTGGATATTACAATCATAATTAATGGCTTCAGCCCAATATTGTGGTGTAAGTGATTTGGAGTGTATCATATA
The DNA here is from genome assembly GCA_037957365.1 of Torreya grandis. Taxonomy (NCBI): domain Eukaryota; kingdom Viridiplantae; phylum Streptophyta; class Pinopsida; order Cupressales; family Taxaceae; genus Torreya; species Torreya grandis. Next base: position 2,076,322 of record JARHVA010002981.1, read on the forward strand.
GTTTTCCATTTCCTTCAAAGATTTGTTCTTACATTATACAACACCATTATGATAAGGACTATATTGAACTATTCATTTTATATCAATCCCTTTTGAATTACAAAACTACTCAAAGTGATTATTAACATACTCACCACCATTATCGGTGCTCAAAATTCTAATGGTTTTCCCTAATTTTTCTCAACAAGATCCTTGAAATCCTTAAAATGGTCAAAGACCTCAGTCTTTTGTTGAATAAAAAACATGCAAGTATACCTAGAGAATTCATATATGAAGGTAATCATGTACCTATCTTTGTTGAATGAAGGCTTTGGAAATGGTCCAAAAACATCACTATGAATTAGATCTAAGATTTTAGTAGATCTCCATGATTCACCTTTGTCATATTTCTCTTCGAGATGTTTACCAATCATGAAAAATTCACAAAAATAATTATAAAAATTAACAAGAGGCAACCCTATTTCCATATCTTGTTTATTGAGTTATTTTAAGTAGTGATAGTATTATGGCCAAATCGCTCATGCTATAGTTTTCTCACTCCATCAAAATGAATGAGTAATGTAGTATAAGGGTAATCAAGAGAAAAATTTGAGGTGTACAACTTTGATTGGTGATTTTATTTCCCAATAGCCACTGTATTATTACTATATAGCTCCTTAATGATAATAGAATCTAGAGTAAACCCAACTTTCTTGCTTGATCCAATGTGGGTGATTTGATAAATAGATAGGAGATTAGTTGATAGTGATGGAACACCTAAGACATTTTTAAATGTTCCATCATTAACTTCAATAGATCCTTTTCCAAAAAATTCAATATAAGTATCATCACATATTAGAATATATGTCATAGAACATGGCTCTAAGTATGAGAACAAGTCTCGTGAAGAAGCCATGTGATGTGAGGCACTAGAATCAATCACCCATGTGGATGGTTGAGATGATACTGCAATAAGGGCCTTACCCTTACATTTTCCCTTACTAATTTATTTTTCCTTAGAAGACTCATATACTGATGAGGTTGATTTGACTATATCAGGGACATTGTCGTTATTTTTCTCAAGCATCTTTGTTAAATGATCAATCTATTTTTTCATATATTTTGTTTCATCATGCCCAATTTTCTTATAATAGGCACATGTGATCCTCTCTTTCTTGGATTTGTCACCTGAAGAGGACTCATGATATTTTTGGCTTATTATCCAATTTTTGACCCTTTCATTGCTCTTAAACCTTCTTGTTTTGTTTCTTCTCCTTAATTATTGAAGTCTTTAGTTTGTCATGACTCAATAAGGCATGTGATTTAGAGGACTTCAATGTACCCATTTGGATGAGTTTGTCTTGTTCCCTAGTTAATTCTTTGGCAAAATCATCTAGGGATGGCATACTCCATGCAGGTCCTAGGGAACATTTCAAAGCATGAAATGTAGAGACAAAAATTGAGTAGTCAAGACCTAACTTGGAAAGAATAGAGAGGATCAATTATTCATCTTTTATCTCTATACCACACAATTTTAGTTGCAACTTAAGTGATTTAAGTTTGATGAAAAATTATTATATAGTGTCAAAATTGCTTGGAATCAAACTAATGAGCTCATTCTATAGCTCATGACCCCTCATTACATCTTGCTTCCCAACAAGTTGTTCCAAAGTGTTATAAATCTCATGTGGTAATTTAGTAGATTCAATGTGAAAGAGTAAGTAAGAAGAAATAGACAAATATAAAATACCATATGCTTCATCACACCTATTACACCACTTAATTTTATCTACACTAAGTTTTGATTTAGTTTCCATATTCATGGTTATCCTGTGTAAACATCTGCTTCTTAGAAAAATTTGCACTTTAAATTTTTAGTCATGATAATTGAATGGAGTGAGAAATGGAACTAAATTATAATCCATAATGCAGTGCAAGTAGAAAATGAATGAAAAATAGATAAGTAAAGGCACTCAAAACCCCCCGTAAAACTATTATAAAGAACCCCCCCCCCAATTACAAAGGTTTGGAACTTTATGTTTAAGTGCATATACAATCAACACTTTAGTGCATATATAATGGGCACTAATTTTTTCACACAATAAACCCCATCAAATCTTAAGATATCATGCAGGGCCAAAGATAGTAGTAAACATGAGTATAGAGTTGATTATTAAGGCTTCAACTCATGTACCAAGGATAGATGAGGCATACACTATAAATAAGCTATTACATAGTATATCTGCACTTAGATATAATGAATTATAGATGTAGATCCATACAATAAACCACAAAGATATAGTTGATGTTGTCAAATTACATGATTTGGTGTAGTATTCACCATTCACAATATAGAAAACAATAAGGTGAATATATAAGTTTATTTAATGCACAATACATTGTAGTATTTACTATCATGAAATATACATAGCAATAAAGTGGTTGGCATAGAAATAAGTGAAATATTTGAATCAAAAACACAAATAACAATGCACGATCATAAAAAATGGATGTCAGACTCAACTGAGAATGCATCCACAAATGATCAATTTTTATAATAATTACATAAGTGACAATGCAAGATCACAAAAAATAGATGTTGAGCTCAACAAAAAAAATGTCCATGAGAAGAACAAGAGTGTTAAATTATGAGTTAAGTAAAGGAGAATAAATTTTGTTTTGTTTGTGAGGGGGTTTAACTTCCTGCCAAAACCAGACCTCACCCTTCATCTTCATGAAATAAATTGTTGTAAAACAATGATAAATAACTTCTTAAAATATTATTTTTCATAACAATATTTTTTATTAAAAAACAATTTTAAAAAAACTCAAATTTTCTCCATCATCAAAATATATATATATATATTTTTTCTGAATTGTATCATAGTCAGTAAAACTATGATAAATTTCAAAATTCTTAATGAAATTAAGAATTACAAAATGATCTACAAATAGGAAGTTAAGGTGCATAGAACTTAGAATTTTTTTTGATCGATTATCTATTATTTTTTTGTAGTTGGAAAAATAATAGTTATTTTTAATCAAAAAATGGATTTACAAAAACAATAACTTGTAAATCTTTCCTCTTTATCAAAAAATGATTTAGTCTTTTATCCAAACATTTGGAATCCTCCTTTCAAATCTACAAAAGGTTACGTATATATCTAATTTAATTGAAATAATTGAAAATACTGATGAAGTTCACCAATTAGAGAAGAAAAGACTGTAGATGATACACACAGATCTATAGATTTCTTCTTTGTAATCTTAGTTAGAATACAAACTCATAAAAGTACTCAATATTTTAATAAATTAACAACAAAACAATGTTCATTACTAGAAAAGAGATTTGATACCATAACATAATTGTCCAAGATCCAATTGATAGAATCGAACACACAAACTGCAAATGCAAAGCATATAGAAGCAGAACTCCATTGTTGAGACTGAAATCAAAATAGAGTAGAATTATAATAATATTTCATTCATAAATTATTAAAAAATAGATTAAATGAGAGGTGTATTTATAGGTAAAATGGACACATAGATCTACGATATTTGGAAATGTGAATACAAGACTTTTCCCAAATGGTTTGTGTGCTCCATATGTTAATAGTTGTAGGTAAGGGTATCTTTACCCACCAATTTGACTACAATTTTCCCATGTGCATGTGCACCTTAATTACCTCATTTATGACACATAAGTGACCACAAAATAATACTTAAGAAAGATAAATATAAGTGTAGGAATAATCCGTAATAATAAATATAGGGAAAATAATATCCTTCATTAATAATATTAAGCTCCAAAGTTGAATGTGTGTTTGACCATGCTTTTTAAGTGATCTAAAAAGGATAATTGAGTTGTTCTTGATAGTTTATTGATGTTTGAAGATGAAATAACTATTAGATAGTGTTATAAACTCTATGAAGACTATATGTATGTATTTTAGAGGTTTTACCAATCTATCTTTGGTGTTAATAAAGGCTTAGAAGTTGATTGTGTTTATTAAATGTGCTCACAATTTGAGTGACCATCTTGTATAGGTGAGTTTTGTGATCTAGGAATTTGACTGAAGAGAGGATGGTTAATGTCGTGTTAGTTTCAAAATGAAAACATAATAAAAGAAACACATTAACTAACATAACCTCTCTAGGCCTAGATACTAGAGAGAGCTTAGATAAAAAATATGAATAAAACACACAACTAAAATACAAAAGAAACCCTCTTTTACCTTACTTATATGCTCCAAAATTCTTGTTGTTGTGGCTTACTCAACTTGTGCCCATGAAATCTTCATCAAAAAAAACTTGGCTATCTCCTCTTCTCCTTGACACCTTGTCGCTTTGGCTTAGATTGGAATCAATTTGGAATTGTAACACTAATTACAATATCTTTTGTAATTTTTTGTGTATTATAAATTTTCATTATGAAGACTTAGAATTTATGTTCATGGCCTCTCTATTTATAGATTTTAGAAAATGACTAGAATCAACTTAAACCATCCATCTCAGGATTGATATGTGTGGCTAAGGATTAATCTAATTATGCAATTAAAATTTATAAATAGGCTCATCAATATTTGTAATAGAGGATCAATTACGAGGCATGGGAGGCATGAATCCTAATATTTGTGGCATTTATGGCTTAGGGTTGTATTCTCAAGAAATGAGGTCACCTGATGATGTAGATATTCAATATTTATTTAAAAAAATAATTATTCAACAAGTATCCATGGAATTATTAATTAAGATATAATTTTGTTTAATTATCTCTTAAGCATGATTAAGCACTTTGTGCACAAATTACTCAAATTGATCAGAATGCCTTGTTATTGGTCCAAAATTTGACTAGATTGAAATTTGAAGTCAATTTTAGATGAATTAGAACCATATTACCATTTAGGATGTTACCAATAGTAAATAACAAAGGCATGTGTCTTGTATGATAAATTTGATAGAAAAGAACAATCTAGAGTACCTAAGTGCAAAATTAGTCTTTTGACTCGAAATGATTTGATCAAAGTTAGTTGGCCCATAAATTGAATTACCCATTTAACGATACCCTAGCTAAAATCAGCACTTGAATATATCAATTTAAACTCATTTATCATGTTTTAGTGTTTTTAGGCTAAATTGTGCATTTTGATGGAAATTGGTCAAAAGCCTGGTTGGAGGTTATCAATGGCCAGATTTAGGTGTCTAAAAGTTGAAGGTGTTTTGAAAAAAATTCAAGAATAAAATTAGTATGGATATGTTTTTTAATTATCTAAGGCTTATGTGAAATTATTTTTTGTCATGATATACCCATGATTAGATATGAAGAGTCAAAATATCTTGATTATATGTTGACTATGTGTGAGTAGTCTGATTGGTTATTATGAGAGAGTTAATTTAAGTGCTTAGAGCCTTTGTTTAAGTGTCTAAATTACATGGAGGTGTATCTAAGGTCCCTAAAGGTTCACCCATGTGATTTAATCATATGGATATGTGAAATATTTTATTAGTTGCTTTAAAAATTTGAGACTGTGTTTTTTGTGTTTGAAGGCCTAACGAGTGAGGAGACATAATTGGTAGGTTCAAGTTTTGAGTTGGTTTTCTAGGTGGAATGGACCCATATGAAATTTATAAAAGTTATATTTTATATATTTTATATGTTTTTAAAGCATTTTTTATAGGATTAAAGTGGTCCAAGTAGTCTCACATGTAATGTGTGAGTATGAAGGCCTAATTGTTTTAGGTCTCACCAAGACTTAATAGTGGTTTGGGGATATGAAGAGTGTGGTTCTTAAATTTAATATGTGTATGTACCTATGCTAATTTTATTTTAAATATTTAAATTATTTTGGCCAACCAAGTTGGGTTAAAGGAAGAGAGTGGTATAAGTACAAGGTTTAATTAGAATAATTGTGTCATTTATGGGTGTGTGGAGTCAAGATAAGGAGATAATTTTAAAGAGAAGGTAAAATTTATTAAGGACCATTAGAGAGTGAAGAGGATTAGTCATTCTTGTTTGATTAAGCTGATGTAGAATGACACATAGGTCATTGGACCTAATGAGCCTAGAAGAGGCAGTTTGAGCAAGTTAGCCCTAAAGGCAACTTGAGAGAGATTGGAGGTAAAAAGTGTAGACAAAGGTGTTCATTATCAGTTTAATATTATCAATAGTTGTCTATGGTGATATATTCAGGTAGTTGGGTGGGTTCTTGGTTGTTTATGGGTTTGGTTCCTCCTTACAAGGTAAAGCTTACTAAAGGAATAGTTATTGTGGATGCTCAAATAGATAGGGGTAGTAGCTCCTTGTGAGGTTAGTGTCTCACTAAAATAATGGATGAGTGTTCCTTGATCATTTGGTGCTGGTCTAAATGTTTAATTTTGTTTTATAGGATTATATCCCATCTTGTAGGATTTAGTGGGTTTTATCCCCTAAGAGGGTTTCCCACATATGTCATGTGTTATGTGCTTGATCTTATTATATCTTCTTTGTTAATTAAGATGATTATTTTTTATGATTCATGATTGTATGTTATAAACTATTATGAGTTTGTAACTAGAACTAGATTATATATCATCACTAATTAACTCCCCTTCTCAGTGATTATACCTCTAATAATAATATCATAATAATTATCATCACTAGAATTCATATAAATTCCATGTTAGCCACTCTTTGTGGTCAAGTTAACAAGTTAGATATAATATTGACTCTAAAAAGTCACAAGTGAAAATTAGATATCTAAAATCTCGTATATACCATCTCATGATAAAAGGAACACTGCAATCCACATTTTCAATCACTATTCACTTACCAAACTTGTAATTGTAGTATTATAACCTACCTCCAAAACTAGAAATAACATAATAACCTCAAAGATGCATCAATCTATCCTATCCTACAACTTATTTCAACAAGAATTATAAAAAAACTATCCCATGAACTCAAGGTAATAAGATCAAATAACATTTCACAAACAAGTTTTCTTTTTAGAGAAACACTAAATCAACATCCTAATAAATATTAATCTTCTTGATAGATTAAAATGATGTAAGAGGATAGTGAGAGAATAATAACTTACCTTTAATATAATTAAGAGAGATAACACTTATTCTCAATTCTATATAAATATAAGTATGCTAATCCACAAATCAAAATCCTAACACAAAGGAATATCAACCAAGACATATATACTCAACTACAAGAAAATTCCCATTCCTAGGATTTGTAAACACTCACAAAACTAAAGCATAAATACCTAAGTGGGAAGTGATCCATGATTTTTAAACACTCACAAAATAAAAACAAAAATTATGAAGGTGAATCAATAAATATATAATCACACTCGAGGTGTTCAATCTAAAGATCAAAAATATGGTAGAAAATTTCTTGTTCACATCTCATGAACTAAACTCTGTACTCTCTTATCTAAACACCTTAAATAACTATCACCAATGAGATACTTGATAAACCAACCCTTTAACAACTCTAAGGGGGTATGAATGATATTTAGGGTATACACTAAATGTACCATACATACATTCATGATCCTCCTTTTTGATAAATAGAGAGGTATGAAAATTTTAATGGACTCATTAGGTCCTATAATTCAAGCCACAACTTTGATACCACATGTAACAAACCCTCAAGTTGTACTTTAAAAATGTAGTCAAGATTTTTTTTTTTTTTTTTTTTAACTAATTACTTTACATTATTACCATAGAAAAAACTTAAAAACTTAATCATATAATAACCTATAACAATTTCAAATTCAAATACCAAAAAGTAATATAACTTATTACAATTGTAAATAAAGTTACATTGGGGCTCATCCACATCTGGTCCAACAATACAAAAATTTATGTTCAAGAAAATAAAAATATATTACAATAAATTTATTTTAAATCATTCATGTTAATATAGGAAAATAGAAACTAAGTTCTTTGGAGTTCAAGTTGAACCAACTCATGTATTATTGACAATCTCAAGTGTGTAGTCTTCAGGTAAGTAGTATTGTTCTGGAAAGGGAGAACATCATTCAATTAATTTTCCACACCAACCATGGACCAAAAATCCCTACACAATCCCATATTAGAGAATTGCCCTCCCTTCATGGATAGGTAGATAAAATGATGTAAGAATATAGAGTGCAATAAAGTAACCATGTGTGTATTATTTATAATATTAAACATGCATTGTATCATAGAAAACTTGTTCTATTAAAAGATATCACATTGACATGTAATTCATGCATACTAAAGATAACTTCTCACTATAAATTATTTAACCAAAAGATTTATAGTATTAAATTCTCCTTGAAATCACATCACACCACATGATAAACATAATAGTAATCAAAGTGTACTTTTATTCCATCAACTCATGAATGAATCATACATGAATATTTATCCCAAATCAAAAATAATGTCTATAGTTTATACAACTTAGGTAAAATGTACATTTAACTATTGATATCCAACTACTAAAAATTACCCAAAAAACTAAACCCCATGATATCCCATATTATCATAGTCTAGTGTTATAAGTCACAACTACTATTTTTCCCACAATTATTCATACTAACTAGTTATAATACATAGAAGCATATGCTTTTAATCAAGCAAGTACATATAACAAAATAATTCATACTAACACGTAAAATTCTAACCTAACATTCATTTATAGTCTCAAGGTTGTATGCATACATACATGATGTCCTACTAACTATTACAAAACATACTATCTAAGTAATAACTAACACATACATTTAATCAATCAATGTAGGTGAGAGTCTAAACATTCAACTACAATATGTACCATCCAGGAATATACATTTAAGATAAAATATTATAAAATATCCTATAATATCATAGCTCATTATGCTTGAGCACCTTACTCAAACATGAATAATCAACCGTACACTATAATAATTAAATAAGCAAGCAGAATATTATACAATCTAGGTATACCCTAGTTTATACTACATAATAATATTTATATGAAAATATAATCTCTAAGCACACATCAAGATGCACTAATTTATTTAATAAATATTTATTGACTTACACATGAAATACTCTCATAAATATACTACACATAAGTTTTCATCTTTACATGACACTATAGAATTTGACCCTACTGACATGTTGTATAACACTATTATGCTTACATAAATACTACCTAGCCTCTACGAGTGTTCTAAGGAAAGCCATAGTATATATTTATATCCATCTAAGATAAAGTATTAATCAAACATGAATATAATAATATTACCATAGAAATGTCCAACTTTGATATATATTACCCAATCATAGTGATATATAACACTAAGCACAGTCAACATAAGAAAATGGCTTACAAGGATAAATAGTCAAATCAAATAATTGATTCACTAAAGCTCATTAATTCATCTAATATATATTAGAGGGTCAAAATAAACATGTTGAAAATTCATTATTGGCATCATCATCATCCTCATGAGAAAACAATAGCATCTAAAGTAGATTGTCTTCATTTATGGTTTTGATCATGATCTAACAACATATATAATGGAGCTATTTGAATAACACAAGGAAACTCTAATAAGAAAGTGTAAATGTGAGGGTTGGCCTCAACATTCAAGGCATATATTAACTTCATAATTCTTAACTTTTATGATCAAGTCTAATATTCTTTAAGAAAGCTATGAGTATGATAACTACTAACTCAACGTTCTATTTTTAACATTTAGAATTTATTATTTTCTAGTATTCTTTAAGAAAGCTATGAGTATGATAACTACTAACTCAACATTCTATTTTCAACATTTAGAAGTTAATATTTAATATTTTAACATTTTACTAAACTCTTTTCAAACTAGATATGAAGATTATTCTAACATTGATTACCGATCAAGGGGCAATATTAAAAAAATAACATAATTCCCATTAAATTCTCATGATAATCACATTTTTAAAAATGTAACTCTAGCTAGTAATGCAAATCTATTTAATCCATGATACAAAAATCCAAGGCAAAGAGTAAAGTTCCATCGAACATTCGATCTTGCATTAAATAGCAACATTATTTTCTTTTATTTAAATAACTCAACTATTTTATCTTTTAACCTCAACATTTTTTTCTAAACATAATACTATATTTTTAACTCATTATTTAGTTAATGACTAAGCCAATTTCAATAAGACCAAGCATTTTAACAAGGTGACTCAGTGTTATATCTAAATACTCATTATTATATTTATTTTTGGGTGTTTTAATAATTAGTTGGGCATCTCATACTATTGGTTGAATGTCTAATATTTGACTCAATGTTTAATAACATATACACATCCTTTTATTATTACAAATCAACATATTTTTTATACACATCAATTTAAATGTATGACTCAATGTTAATAATCTTGGAATTTTAAAATTATATCCTTGGTATTTGATATTAGGCACTCAGTTATTCTATCTAAAGGATGAGCATTATATATTTGATACTCAGTTCTTGGCCCAATAACCCACACCCTACTAGATTGGCTAAAGACCTGAATCATGTAATATATACATGACATTTTATGTTATATACTTTAATATCATGGATGCTAAATGTTTTTACAATAGTTATATTCTTAAATAGATATGATGTCTTGTATGAGATGTCAGAGGAAGATCCTATAAGATGTTATGAAAACTTTATCAATGCAAGAGCTCTTAAATATGCCAAAATAAGACAAAAACTAGTACACATAATGAACATCTATACAACCTCAAGTTGTGTAACACAAATTTTAATAGTCTTAAATATTATGTAAGTATATGAAAGGAAATGATTAAAGGACATTTCATTCAGGTATATCACCTAGTACACATGTATCACTATGGATTGATTATGTTGATTTTATAGTTGATTTTTTATTTTTAGATTATATGTGCTTGTCTTTTCTTCCTCTATAGTAGGTTAGCATGAGACAAAGTCATTGGAAATGGATTACCATGGTTTATAAAGTATACACCGATTTCATAATTGTATAATCAATGACTTAAATATAAACTCAACTATATAACTGATGACTTAGTTTTATAAAAAATATAACTTAGCAATTTATCTTTAAGTGACTTGGTGGTTAACCAAATGCTTCAGCATTTCAAATAAGAGATTAAAATTGACTCACCATTCTTAACAAGAATGTATTCCATAATTAATATTTAATATGTATTCTAGAATATCTAATAGACAAAAATCTCATTTAATAATTATAAGCAATACATAAAGAATGAAACACAAACTAGGTCAAAATGCAATGCAGTCTAATATAGGTATGTCAGTATCTATAAATATTTACAATTATCATATATAAGGTGATAAAATAATCTCTAATTCGAAACGTTGACCAAAAATATATTAACACCTAATCTTTGAAAAAAAAGATGTATAGATAAATATAAAAACATACCCATATTGCACACATAAAAGTAAATTACAAATCCAATCTAGTATTATTTGAAATATGAATACACCCTTTCTTTCCTATAATATTTCTCTCTCTTCCAAATCTCCTACCTAATTCTTCTCCATATCTTTCAAATCTCATTTTTACTCATTTTATAAAACCAATCCTCTATCTGTTGCACTCTCACTTTGCATGTAATATCCCTTGGTTTACTCCCATGCCTACCATTTTACTCTTATGTTATTTATTTTTTCAATCATATTTAAAACATATAATTTGATTATTTATAGCATCATGCCATATCTCCCCAAGTTATCTCAACATAAGACTTGATTGACTTAATTAAAATAAAGATTTCTATTTTCTTAGCTTTTATGTAATTTCATGCATGCATTTTGAGACTAAACTTATATTTCCATAACTGATGATTAGTACTATAAGATAATTCTAATTCCATGAAGGTAATTATTACAAGGATAATTATTTATTTAACTAATATATATTAAATCATTAATTGATTCTTATTGAAAGATAACTATATCTATAATAATTCATATCTATATAGCAATTAATATCTATTTTCTTGATTTATTATAAAAACTTGAGACAATTAATTTAAATAAATCTAATGCATATTAAGAACTAAATCCACATACATTTATATTCACAACAATATTTTATTAACTACACACTAACACTTAAAACATATAACTTTTTTTAAATCTAATGTGTGTGTGTGTAAGGTCACTAACAATTTCCTCTATCATCACCCATTCATCCCATTTAGCCGATCCTCTGTAATGATGATCTCCCTCATCTGGATCTAAGGGTAGGATCAATTCTAGATCTACCTTAAAAGAAGTAGGTAGTTAGTCTAAGTAATCATATATCAACCAATGATGAGAAACTAAAAAACACATATATATAATGTACAGAATAATAAAATACAACTATCACATTATGTATACTAATCAACAATATCACTATCCCATACTAGTATATGTCACAAAGCTCAAATCAAATCAATAATAATCAAATAATAACTATATTAATCCATGGATTAAAGGTTATAAATTATAGGGTGAAATTAGGATATGACATCTCCTAGCTCATATGTTACTTGGAGGGTGGACTATGCCTTTTATTTCTATTTATTTGATTCTTCAAGAACTACTTTTAACTTCATGTTTTCTATTTTGAGTCTTTTTATTTCTTGACATGTTTCATTCCAAGTGGTCATGATGTCATTAATAGACAATTATGTTTGAACCCCTTCGTCTACTTGGAACTTTGGATCAACTACCTTCTCTTTTAATAATATTATCTCACTATATTTATCTAAAGATCAATTATTTTTTTTTCTAATTCACTTTACAGAGATGAAATAGTATATTCCTTACCTTGTAAATTCATTTTGAGAAAGGCAATTTTTTCTTCTTGATGCCTTTTAGTAACTTCATATTTTGAGACAATGAAGGATTGTTTTACTCCTACTTCCTCATCATGACAAGAAGAGTGATCCTTTTCTTCTTCAACTAGGGCCTTCCCTTTATCAAGTGGTGGTTGAGATGAATATGGTGAAGGAGACCCTATTTAAAATTATTCAAATACCCTTACTGTAGCAGCTAGCTCCTCAATTCCAATGGAAGGATCTTGTATTGTTTCTTCATGAATGGGTTATTAGTCAATGGTTTTAGTTGTTGGCACTAATTCATAACTTGGAACCTGAACATAGGGTTCCTATTTTAAAATTTAAAGGATATCCACAAAATTTCTCTATCAGTCTGCATCTTTATGTAGGATCAATCTTCATCTTCTCTTGTAATATCTCCTTACAACCCTAGATGGGTTACCTTCAAAATTGGTCTTTAATATTTAGATATATCTATAATAGGAATCTAGGTAGCAGTTGGATCTAGGGTTTCATTAAAACTAGGTTTAAAGATCCTTGATCTTGACCTATTTTTATTTACTACCTCCAGAGATGGACCCTCACTAAAAGTTTATTATTTGGAACTAGACTTTGGCATATGATCTAAATAAAGAGTCATCTTATTTATTTTAGGCTTCTCTTTCAATTTGTCTTTCAAAAAATCTTCCAAAGTAGCCTCTCCATTTCCCCTTTATGAAATGATGTTGGCAAACGATCTAAATAATCCCATGATGCCTGATATAAGTTGTTCCTCTTACATAGTTTTAGTGTTGGTATAGTTTCTTTTAGTGGGGTTAAGATTCTTGTTGATATAGTAAATAACATACATTTTTAATTCTTCATCCTTTTGTCCAAGGACTAACCCAATATATTTATTATAGGCATTTGTATGAATGTATAAGGGCTAATCTAAATTAGGACCTCTTAGTATTAGAGCAGAGATCATTTTTTACATTATTGACTCAAAATCTTGTTGGAATTTATCAATCCATAATAACTCATCTTTGGTAAGCAAGGAAAATATAGGTTCATCTATTTTTATGAAGTCTTCTAGGAAATTTATAGAGTAACTTGTATGTCCCAAAAAACTTTTAATATCAGTCTGATTTTTAAGAGTAGGTAGGCTAAAAATAACTTCAATATTTTTAAGGTCCACTTGTATACCTTAGACTAAGATGTGATGGCCTAAAAAAATTCTTTGGTCAACCATTATTAAATATTTCTCATGACTCTATGACAATTGATGTTGCTTACACCTAGTTAATACTTTTTCTAGATTAATTAGAGCTTCATCAAAATAGCCACTATGCATAATAATGTCATCCATATATAGTTTTACATAATCATTATTTAGATCAAAAAAGATGGCCAAGGCTGCTCTTTAAAAGGTGGTATGTACATTACATATGAAAAAATGTAACATTCTATAATAAAATATACCTAAAGGGAATGTAAAGGTTATCTTGTCATACTCTTTTGAGGCTACCCTTATCTGATTCTATAGGAGAAATAATTCTTCCCGACTAGATTATCTAACATCTGGTCTATGAAAGGTAAGGGAAAGTAATATCTCATGGTGGATTTATTAATTTCCTTATAGACTATACATATTTTCCATTCTTCTTGGGTATTATCACAAGTGGTGAGACTCAGTAATTATTTGAGATTGGGTAAATAAATCCCACTTGTAATAGCTTTTATATCTCTTCTTTTTATGTTTATTAATGTTTGGTTAATTCTCCTTTGAGGTTGTATAACTAATCTAGTGTTATCAGTGTATATGATGAGTGCACATGCTCGATTTGATGCCATTCATTTCATTGTAATCCCATGTAAATAATTTTTTATGGTTCCTTAATATATCAAAAATCTTAGTTTCTTTTTCATCATCCAACCAATTACTTATATTCAACATTTTTCCTGGCTATAAATTTATTTGCTTAGTTTATGGATAGATGGGGATGACTTGATGAAATTCTCTCATCATAGAGTTTAGAGGGTAAGTATGTGGTAGAAACATATGGAATGTGGTGATGTATTTAAAAAAATCTATTCTTATGAATTTTTATTTACTAATGGGTAACAAAAGTTTATTATAAATGTACCCTAGCTCTTTTGTTCCCACATACAATTATCTATTGAATATGGGCATGATAATGTGTTATCAGGTGTGGATAATCTAGTCGGTTATTTCTTAGAGATGTTAGATCATAATCCAAAGCTAGTTTTACATACTATAGAACTAGTCTAGCATATTAGAGAGGTAGTCTGATAGAATCTAAAGCTAGTCTAACATACTCCAGAGCTAGAATGATAGACTCTAAAGAAAGACTAACATAATCTAAAGCTAGACTACTAGACTCTAGAGCTAGAGTGACAAACTTTAGAGTTAGAATAGACTCTTCTAAACTCCTCATTAGTTCTTCTTCGAACTCATTCATTTGATTTATAACTTCTACCATGGATATTGAGGAGAGGCTTTTATTTTATTTTTATCAATTTCATTAACCCATAGATGATTTGAAAGGTTTGTAGATGGTTTAACAAGTGGATAAAAGGAAATCCATTTTAATTTTATTCCATTTGAAATGGTCATGTCTTTTGACCTAGTATCTATTAATTCTACAACTATAGCTAACTTAGGTCTCCCAAAGACTAACATATATCCTAAGTTTTTGATCTTAGGATAGATTATCATGAAATGTATAGGTTATTCTCATGATTCCACTATCACAAAGAAATCTCTTATTATTCCTTCTTTAAGAAATATGAAGATACTAGGTCCATAAGTAAATTAGGTATCTCTTTCTTCCCATGGTCACATTAATAACATGGCTTGTAGGATCCCCATATCTGGGTAGAAGTAGTTTTTTGACCAATAAATTAATAATATTTCCATCCACCTGTATATTTTTAGGATATTATATTTTATTTATTGGAGTCATTATGCACAAACCCTTAATAAATATATTGTGTTTTGGGATATATATTATGTCTTGTAACATTGTATTTTCAATGTTTAATTTCCTCAACTCTCATACTAGATGAGATTCACTTTTATTGTCAGCTTCTTGAAGTTGATTTAGAAAAGGAATGGTTGGAGGAACTATAATGTTTTCTTGAGGATTTTATTTTTCCTCATTAGGTTTCTCCTTGGTTAGTTCAATATGAGGTCTGGTTTTACATTTGAGACCTTACTTCTGGTAACTAGAGGGTTATTTAGTGTCTTACCTAATCTCAGCTAAACATTCTCATAATCAATGGCACCAACTCCTAAGGTTCCTTATTTCTCAATCCCATAGATATGAGATGCTTGTCTATTTTCTAGATTTTATATTAGTTTTATAGGTAGTTAGGACTGATCCACCTTTTTCCAATTTTTGTGTTTGATTGGTATGGGAGGTATCAATACTTGAGGTTGTTTAAATTTTTTATGTTGATTGAATGCTTGTTGGGGTACCCATTATTGGTTTTCCTATGGTTTATGATTGGATTGGGTCATCCAGGATTTTTGGTGATGTTGAGGCATCCATGGTTGTGGTGTCTACTCTTATGTACCACATGATGGATGTTCCAATGCCTATGGAGGTGCTTATCTAGTCTATGGCATCATCCATGGATTAGAAGGAGAACTCAAAATAAAATGACTATGTTTTTTTATTGTTAAAATTTTAATTTCCTTATTTTTCAAATAAATTTGAGCTATTATGTTTTTTAAGTACCCTCTTTCAATTAGTTTTTGAGAGTAGGTAGGAGAACACATTTTTTTGTATTATGATCATTAGTATCATAGATACCACACATGTTTGTCTTGTCAAGAGGTAAATATATGAGTGCATGATTTAACCTATATTTTAGATAATACATGGCTAGTTATTCAATGGTGGAATTATATTTTTCTTTAAATCCATATAACATGGTATTTAATTATACCAAAATGTTTTTTTTATAATTGAAAACTCCTCCATGAGTTGTCCTAAATCATTTCTTCCCTTTTGTATCTTTTTCCATACATTAGCCTTTGTTATTGAATAATACTTGCATAGTTTAGCTATATCATTGAGACCAAGTTTGTTTATGTCTTATTTTCCCATAAGGTAAAAATACTCCCTCAAATCATAATATATTCCTTTTAAGAATTTTTTTTTCTTCAATATTCTTCTAACTTATATCCACATCTCCTATGTTTAAAAACTAAGCAATCAAGATAGTCTTCTAAATTCTCATCTTCTTTTTTTTATTTGAAATAATTCTTATTTTCTATCCCTTAGCCTATAGTAATATTAATATATATCCAATAACTCATTTTACATCTCATCCCATGTGTGAATGGAATTTGTTTATAAACCCATAAATCATCTCATGGTTGAATCCTTTATTGTAGAAGGGAAAAATTTAGTTAGTGATTATCAATTTTGTGGTCACTAGTCTGACACAAAACCTTAAATTAAAATAGGAATAGATCATGGTCATTTATATATAATCCATTAAAATTAGTAAATATGTATGGGGATATATTCTTTACCGATGCATTTCCATCCTCATCTAGGATAATAGGATATTTGAACATTCTACCTAGTGGTTGAGCTTTACCTCTTACAACTCTATTCAATGGATTATTTCATAGATTATATCACATGGTTGCCCAACAAAATTTATAAATATTTCTCCTTGGAGGTGTTCATTCATCAAAATTTGTTGGAGGGATACTTATTTGAGAATAAAAAATATGGGTATGTTTAATCCTTAATTTTTTTAAAGGATGTAACTACTTCTAGGGAGTGATCCCAATGTTTAGGTGAGGCTAAAAATGGTTATTCATCAACAATCTCAAGTTATTTTCCTAAAAGGTCTTCCAAAT
Organism: Torreya grandis; assembly: GCA_037957365.1. Classification (NCBI taxonomy): domain Eukaryota; kingdom Viridiplantae; phylum Streptophyta; class Pinopsida; order Cupressales; family Taxaceae; genus Torreya; species Torreya grandis. The sequence continues at coordinate 2,094,027 of JARHVA010002981.1, forward strand.
AACTTTATTATTATTTTTACAAGTAATTGTGCTATGTTGAGGGATTTTTTAAATGTATCTTCCCTTTGAATCCCTTTGTCTATTCATATATTTATTTTATTCCATGGGAAGTTTTTCTTAATCAATTGTCATTTTAAATATTTACACCCTAATAACACCTATAAAATTCCAATAAATGGTTCCATAAATGATGAATGTCATCAATATATTCATTTAGATCAACTTAGCTTGGTTGATGTCATGTGAAACTAGGGCCAGTGTCTAATGGTAATATGCAATAAGGTTTCAAAGATAAAAACTAATAATTATCTTTGGGGTGGAATTGCGGATCATTTATCCTAAGGATCTAATATAATTTATTGAATTTAAATCTAGCTAATTACTTGGAATGAAAAAAATCTATGCATAATTAAAATGATAGAAAGTAATCACACCTGCTTATAAATAAACACTCTTTTTCTAAAGGAAATTACTTGGTAATTAAACACACTCTAATTATCCAAGAAAACACATGTTAACCTATTTACTAAATTTAAATTTATTTGAATGAAATGATTGGAAATAAAATTTTGGAATCTAATATGTAATAATTAATTTAAGACAACACACATACAAACCTGAAGATTAATTAATTTACACACTTGACATAGAAACTTCAAAAATATTAAATAAATAAAAACGTAAAAATACCAAAAAATAATCATGTCTCGTTGGGTAAGTGGGACCTTACTCTCCCCTGGCACAAGATATAATTAAAACTTAGTCTTTTAGGAATATCAAAGATTCAATAACTTCTAAAACAAAAAGGATTACAATCTAGAAATAGATCTTTTATTTAGTTGCTTCTTTTGTAGTATTATTTTTTGATAAAAATCCTCTGACTCCCTAAAAAATAGGAATATATATTTTTAAATTCAACATTCCTAAACCTATTATTAAAAATAAACTACCCATATAATAATATTATAAAAGATGTCTTGCTTATTTGTTAAAATAGAAAGAATTTACAACTATCCTCCATGTTTCATAGTGAAATTTTAGAAGAGGTGGTGTAGGTAATTACAGAGTCTTGAATTAGTTACATCATATTTATAGTTAAAAATAGTATGATTTGGTGACAAAAATATCACTACATTTGTAATGGTGTCCTTTTCATAACATTATTATAAATATTATATCTATAAATAGAACATTATATCTAGTTTCTTCATGAATATGAGATTAACCCATGGATGTCTTAGAAGATCCCTGATAACTCTATATAAGATGTATCAATAAATTTATGACCATAAAAATACCTTACAAAAAAAATTTGGCCTTCATGGAGTGACTCTAAAGCTCTCCTATTGGACTATAGAACCAGACTGTTAGACTCCAGAGCCATCCTGATGGACTCTCAAGCTAGTCTGATAATCTTTGAATCTAGACTAAATTTATCTTAAAGGGTCTGATTACTTCACCAAAACCTTAGTATTTGATCTTGTAAATTTATAAAACCTATATATGCAAAATTTATGATTAATCATGAAAAGATTTATAATATAGTGGTAAAAATAAGTAAGATTGACTCACACACGCTATACAAGATATAAGTATTAATTATTTACTTTAGACTATAAATAATTTATAACATGCACATCACATCCATCAAATAAGGAAGATAATTAGGGTATAAAAGGGTTATTAATTGGATATAATGAATCATATAATGGACTCATTAGATCCCTAAGATAATGTTCTTATTTTTCCATCTAGAGGAGGTGAATTGTGCCCAAAGTGGTAGAAATGAGATGAGTGGAGCACAAATGAGTATTAAGGAGACCTTTGAGAATATGTTTCCTAGTTTTTAAGTTCTCCTCCCTTCGAATACTAGACTCTCCTTCTGATATATTAGTCTCTTATTATATGGTAGAGGGAGGTTGATCTTGTTGATATAGGTCTTGAGGTTGTGGTTAAGGCCATTTATTACTCTATGATATTTGTAATTATTTTATTATTGTATTTTATTTTTCTTTGGTGATTTTTCGGTCATATTGGATGGCTTGAGCAATGATCATTAACATCTCATTATACCTCATATGGGTTCATACTTTAGAATCATCTAAAGCATTCAGAAAGATGACATCATGCTCATATCCCTAGTGACCATATCTAATAGTAACCCATTTTCTCTCCTTGAGTAACTTAATATAATTTCTAACTTTATCCATGGGGTCCCATTCTCTATATTGGGCCACCTTAAAATTATAATGAAACATTACCTTTCCCACTTGATTAAAGTGTGACCTTATTGTAAATTGAATCTTTCCAGTACTTAGGGGACTCTTATGATACTAATCTTGATGCTTAATACTAAACTCCTCATCAACATTATTATAAAAATGGTGTGCTATATCTTATTCTTCCACCTTATCTAAGACTTAACATGTAAAATATAAAGAGTATGCTTTGGTCCCTTAAATTATAATGATGGTATAGTCTAGATAGTATCGATAATCTCCTATTTTAGAGATGTTCCTTCTCAAATTTTTAGATAGCCCATGTATCTACATCCCATAGATGGATTGATGGACCTAAGGATAAACATCCTCAAATGTTGATGATTTCATTCCTAAATCTATAAACATATAATAAAGATTAGTCATAAAAAAAATTATTATTTAGATACTCAGTGGATGGATCCCATGATTCTCCATGAGCTTTGTGGAATGTCCTAATGAATGCATCCAACAAGTAAGACATCACATTAAAATTGTTATTAGATCACATTTTTTCTAGTCTAAACATTTATCTTTTTCAATCTAACACTGATAATTTTTTTGATTTTTAAAATTTTGTCTAAGGTCAAGAGATTATGTAATAATGACACCCATCTTACCTTCACATAAATGATACTAGGGAAACCATATAACCTATTTAGGAGGGACATTACTACCCTAATGCTTAGTTTGAACTTAGATATGGAATTGGACTAAATACCTTTTGTAGGCTCCAACATATCCCATTTCATTAACCATAGTTTTAAATTTCCTTCTACAATGTTCTGTTCCATCCATATATTGGTCAAAACCTAGTTATAATCAAATCCAGGCCCTAAACGTATAAGATACCTCTCAAAATCCTACCCTAAAACATATACAACTATATTATTTCATGTGATAAGATGTAATTATGATCAATAATAATCCAATAGAGGAGATTAGTATGGTGTTAGTATGAAATAAAGTCAAACAAAACACACTAATAAATACTTACACCTCTAACCTGGACACTCAATGAGCTAGTAAACTACACAAGTAACTAAGAAATGAAAGTAAAACAAATAATTTTACCTTCTATGAGAGCAAACATTGTGTGTTTTCAATGGGTTGATGTTCTTGGTGGTATGAACAAGAATTATTTGGCAATGAAGCTCCTTGCTCCACCTTTCTTTATCACCTTGGTAATGTTGGCTTGGATTTGGATTGGTTTAAACAATGGCAATGATAACACTATATCAATGATATCTTTTAAATAAATCCAACATAATAACACTACACTACCAAATCTTCTTTATCAATCAATGAGGCATTATATTTATATCTTCTCAAACTAACTCTAACCTAAGTTTAGTTAGGTGAGAGTTAACTGTAGTTAGGTTTGGGAGGGGACAAACCATTAATATTTTTAATTAATAAGCATGTCTCACAAATTGAGATATTTTTTTGATATTTTGTGAGTGATTAACAATTCACAAAAGATGATGTCATGATGGTGACACCATTTTAGATATTTATGTGATGTCATCAATTTAATTTTATGAATGTCTAAAAATAAAAGTTCAATAATTAATTAGTCATGGGGTTTTCACTTATGCATTTAATTAGGTTTAATCAATTAAGCAATCCTAATCAAGTTAATTACCATTTCTAGATTTTAACAAGTTGTCACTCACACATGGTCAAAAAGGTCAATTTGTTAGGTTGAAAATTGACCAAAGATGAATTAGAGGAAGATGATTATTGTGTATAGTGCATATCCTTAGTTAGGGATACATTGAAATCTATTATAAAATGTATGTGATGTGAATTGATGAAATAGAGCATTCTAGTGGTTTTCATGATTAACATGCATTGTGTTTCAATGAATTTCTTGATTATTATTGGAAAAGGGAGAAGAAGAAACTAAGTATGGGTATGGTTTAAAAACTTGTTTGATTATGTACGTATTGAATCAGATGATTGTGAAGAGATCCTCTTTAGATTGGGATGATGACCTATAAATAAAAAAACACTAAAGCAATCTTGTTTGTTAAATAGATAGTTGAGTGGATTGCCTAGTGATAGTTAGATCCTAGAAGCAAGAGCTTCCTTAGCGGATATCAATCCACATATTTTAAATAATTAAATTTATAAATAGAATAGAATTTACTTGCATCAATAATCAAAGGTACTAAAATTGAACACAAGAATGCTTGCTAAGAAATATATTAAAAATGATTAAAATAATGATTAAGCTAATCAATACTAGTGATAGATGGTTGGGGTATGATTCAAAAAAAGGGGTCTATGAACAAGCAGGGACACAAAAAATTTGGTTTGGTTAGGAGTAGGTAGGTGAAAATAACTTGCTAGTTTTTATTGCCATAATGATCGTCAATGGTTGGAGTGCCCATCAATAGTTGAGGTAACTATTAATAATCAAGGTGACCATCGATATTTAGATAGACTATTGGTGGTTGAGATAATCATTGAAAGTTACTATATATAGATCTAGGTTGGTAAAATGGTTGATTGACGAGATCTAAAAGATGGATCCTAAGAGATGGGTAAGACCTAGGATGATTGTGAAATGGAAATAAAGTAAATGAATACTGAGAAATAAGTACTTGTAATACCAAAAGTTGATTGGGTGGATAGTTGAGGTATTTGACCTATTAGTGGAATCTAGATTGATTATGGTAGAGTAACAGTGCTTAGAGATTTAGTGAAGCTATAATGACAAGTTAACTCTCTAACACAGTAGCTGGTTCATTAGATTATTGATGATGATTAACCTAAAAAAATAGGATTCTAGGTCCATAATCTCTTGATAATAATTATAGATATATTTTCACCTCTCTACTCCTCTCTCCTTATAGGCAATGCAATAGAGTTACAATATCACATGAATTAAGCCTTCTAATAATAACTCATACATGTAATGGCTCACAATAAGATTTAGATGAGTTATTTTTAGAAAATCAAGGTGAGTGATTTTGCATGTTCTTGGCTATGGAGGTGTACCCTAATTGTCTATGGTCAAAGTGACTATTAGTGGTCAACTTGAGCATTGATAATTGAGGGTGAAGGGTCAAAATAGGTACAAACTAATGTTAAGCTAGTTTAATCTAACTAACTATAGGTTATGTTGGGTTAGGGGTCAAAGGGTTAGATTGGTCCCAATGGGGTCCTAAGATGGTCAAGGGGTATTTTAACACTTGGAATCATGGTTTGTGGATTTTTGTTGTCTACATTTTGCACCTTTATATTGTGTAGCCTAGAATCAACTAGTTGTAAAAAAATTGATGTTGGTCAAAGGTTTGGTTTCCTCAAGTATGGGAGGAGGTGTTCCTCTTCAAATTGAGAGTCAATGAGGTAAAGCAAAATTAGGTATGGGTTTGACAAGGGTGATGATGAAGGTGAATGTTATGAATGTGGTTGAGAGATTGGGAACTAAAACATAAATAATCATGTAAAGTACAACAAAAGGTGTGATAGCCAATATTGTGTAAAGATAAGGTTTCCATGGTTGATAACAATAAAGGTTAGTGCTAAGGGAAAAGTGACCAGTGTACTATGTGACTGTAATTAAGCATGGTAGTTGGGTACACCTTTTAGTCTCCTAGAGAAGTTCAGTGATTTAGTGGGTATTGTTGACCATTTTTTGCTCAACAGGCCAAAAATCAATCACCTTCTACCCTTGATATGCTAGGCCATTTTCATTTTTTGATTTTGCATGAATCTGGAAATTTCTATAGACTCTACAGGTTCTAGCATTTTCTACGGACTCAATAGGTTAGTCCTTTGGTGCATGAAGGATTAGTTCAGAGACTTCCAAGTTTTATAAGGCTTCTTCAGGCTCTAGTCTAAAATAAATCAAAGAAAATTTGGTGTCTTTGAACCATTGAACTATTTCAAGGACTTGTTTCAATGTTTAAAGTTCATCGGCACTTGGTTCAATGCCTAGTTCAACACTTGGTTCAATCAGTTCAAGTTCAACACAAGGTTCATTGACAAAGTTCATCGGTTGGTTTAATGCATGAGTTCAAAGGCTTGGTTCAATGGCATCAGCGTGTAGTGATTAAACCATTGAATTGATTGAACCATTGAACCAATTTTGGTTCAATGGGTTGGTTTAAGGGTGTGCCCTACAGTCGAAGGGCAACATTGGGTTCAAGTGCCCTTGCAGAGGGTAGTTCAAAGTCTAAGAGCCTTGTGGAGGGAAAGCACTTCAAAGAGACCACAAAGCAAGAAAACTTGAATGAAATTACCAAGGACAGTGACATCTTTGAAGCTGTCAACCTTAAGAGGGAAAACTAGCCGTTAGTTTTCAAGTAATGACAGGTGCATAAACATCAAATTTAAGCCTACAAAAAGGCCATTTTAAAAAAAAATCCCAAGTGCTAACCATGAAAGGAGCCCAAGCAATGTAGTGACCTAACCAAAGATAGTCCCGAGGGCTGAAGGAGCCAAAAGAGACAAGGCAGGGAAAAGACAAAAGTGTCAAGAGCATGGAACAGGCAGATAATCCAAGTGGTGAAGGGAGGCATCGATTCAAGAAATTAATTTAGTAGGTGAAACAGTGTCTGTGAATTGACCATTGGGAGGTGAAAATAACTAGAATTGTAACTGGTTATCTTCACTTCACATTTATGAGTAGACAAATCATGTAATCACCTGGAAGAAGCAGCCTTACAAATAGATAAAGGGCACAGGTCATTGATGTTTTGAGCGGCTTGCTCTTCCCAATGAGAAGGACACGAATGGGTCACTTGTAAAAAGGATGCCAAAATGCCTCCTTTATTCTTATATATATTGGTGATCCAGGCATCAATTTAGGCAACAATTTGGGTGACAGTTCCACCCCAATTGATGACGGAACTTCCGGGAGCCATAAATTTTGCACCGTAGCTCCAATTGACTCGCCGTTTGAAAGCTAAGAACGAGGGGAACATCATGAAATGGCATTAAGCTCCGATCGATGAATTTTGACCCCCGAAAACCCAATGGAAGTGCCTCAATTTTCAATTTTAATAGTGCTGTCTAAAAATAGTAAGTTGTTAAAAATAGTAATTCCTCGAATTATGTATTATTTTAAATATTGGAAGTCATACCACTTCATCTCCCTCGATATTGGTGACCTTCCACATCCTCCCCATGCCTACAAATTGTGTATAAAAGAAGAGGTAACCAGAAATGTAAAGACAGACATCTCTTCCCAGAGATAAGCATATATTTGTATTGCGAATTTGAGTAATACTAAAAGTTATGGCTCCCAGAAGTTCTGTCATCAATTGGGGTGGAACTGTCACCCGAATTGTTGCCTAAATTGATGCATGGATCAATTGGAGACTTGTCATTTGAGAATTATCTTCCATATTTGTAAGGCGTAGCCCTAGAAAAATTTCACCTGAATTAATAAATGCATTTTTTACCTCTATCGTGGATAGATATTTATGTGTATGTCTTGAGTGTTAGTTTGTGTTTAGTCATTTTTTTTTTATGCTTTCACAGGTCTAACACCAACATATCTATTGTCTACAAGGTGCCATTTCTATAGCTGACAGCGAGAGTTGTATTTGGAAGTGCAAAAATAGAAGAAATTACTTATAGTGTGCATTTCACAGCACCTTGGTGAATCTCTATTTTTTGTATTTTCCATAAAAGCCTCCTCACCAAGTTTCTTGCAACCTGGTCCTTCTACCAAGTTTGAAGTGTATGTATGTGTTTGTCTGATTTTAAGTGTGAGTGTGAGAAGGTTGATTTCTTTTGGTGCATCACTTCTTTAGAGTAGATTTGTTTTCCAGCAATCTTTCTCCCTTTTCATCACCCCCATTATATATATATATATATATATATATATATATATTAGCACTTATTGGAATGAATATGATGCATCAAAGGGAACTAGCCCTTCCCTAGAGACTCTCCCCTCTAGCTTTGTTGGTCGCACAGGTGAGAGGGGAGTTTCCATAGTTGTGTGAAGGTAGGAGCTCGGCCTCCTGCCAAGGGTGAAATATTTTGTGTCAACAGTTTTGGCACGCCCAGTGGGACCAACTGGGACAAGTTGTGTCTAAAGAGTTGAAGAATTTTTGGTGTGTTATTCAATCGACCAGCCAGAGGCTTTTGCATCAACACCAATGACAACTCCAAGTTGAATCAGCTAGTTAAGTAGCCTGGTGCCATCAAAAATCTTAATTTTATATGTATAATTATTTTGCACAAAATCATAGACCTTGTATTCCTTCATGTGACTATGATTAGGCTCCAGATATTTATGTAATCATGTCAAGCAGCTCTCTTAGTTGCCTTGCAATGTTAAGGGAGGTGACGCTAGAGTTTGAGAGGCAGACAATGGAGATTAACAGATTAGAGGAGCAGTACAGGTATTAGTAGGAGCTAATGTATAAAGAGGAGTGTTTGTTTAGGCAAGCATAAGCTTTGTAGTCCATGGAGGAAGAGGTAGCAAAATAGAGAAATCCATTTATCCAAGGTAGTCAGCCTTGCATGCCCTTTCCTATTTTGAAGAAAGCCCCTTCTTTTGCACCAAATCCTTTCTATCAGATAACACTTACTAACTCTAGCTCATCAAATGCATCTATTCTCAATCCCATGCACCTAGATTTCCAACACTAAAGGGCATCATAATAACCTCCCATGGATATGAACCTTCTAAACTCCTTAGGTCATGAATCTTCCATTGGGGGGAATACCACCAGCTAGCACATCCCTCTTCTAGAGACTCTTCCAGTGAATCAACAGTCTCTTCCTTGCATTCCTCAACCTCCCCAAGTCTTTTAATGTGATGTGAATATTCCAAGTTGGAGGAAGGAATGCTAGGAACCAACCTAGAGCCTTAAAGAGGATGATGTTGATGACCTCCAAGAAAGACTCTTTTAGGATAATCTAGCCAAGCAAATTGAAGATTTAGAGGCTAGGATGAGACTACTTCTTGAAAGAGAGATAAAACTTCCAGACCTCATGGAGGAGCCCCAGGACCTTGGAGAAGACAAAGTTGTTGCTTGTTCACAGGAGCAAAATTCCAATTATGAGATCCTAAACTAGGGGAAAATAGTAAAATCATGGGGCAGGAAGGAGGAGAAGTAATGTTTTTCTCAAAACCTTGAAGAAGCTGAAGCTGCTCCTGCTCATGATAATGCTGAAAACCTCTAGGAAAAGCTCTTCCAAGAGGATCTAGCCAGGAGAATTATAGAGTTGGAATCTAGAGAGAGATTCCTCAGCTAATGTGTGATGGATGATTCAGACCAAACAATGCATTCCATGTCTGAACACACCCCACCTACACATTTCCAAGAGAGATATCAGGTCACACCTGATATGGATGAAGTGTTAACCAAGTAGAAAGAGGAGAATCATTCAATTCTAGCTCAAGGATTGCCTCCTCTTCCACATGCTTGTCCCACTTCACCCCTTCTCAAGTAAGAACCTATTCTATAGGAGGTGAGTGAGGAGCAGAAGGTCTAAGCTACATTTTCCCAAGGGGCTATCTTGAGCAACAATAAAGAAGAAATCATCATTGACGCTTCTTGTGAAGACACCATTGGCAATGGAGAAGATGTAGGTCTTGCATATATGTAAATGTTCCAGCAATATGAGGAGGAATAAAAGCATGGTGAGCTCTCTTCCCCCTTGTTCGATGAACTTCCTTATTGCTTCGATGAGGAGGATGACTACACTGAGGAGCCTGAGTTGGAGGAGGATCATGAAGATATCTTTAAACATCTAGAGATCCTAGTCTTTGAGGAGGAAAAGGAGAGGTCTGTCTTCCTTGAGGAAAACTTTGAAGAAGAAAGCTTTAAACAAAGAGGTGATGTTCTGTGGGATGAACAATCATTTTGTGAGTCCATTCCAGGCATCACCATAGTCCCCCTTCTTCAAGAAGGCTAAAAGGAAGCAGAGGATGAGTCTGATAGGATCTTCAATGAGGTAGAAGGAAATAAGTCAGGCCATGATGCATTGTAGAGGGAATGTACATGTCAAAGGGCTAACAATGATAAGCTAGCAGCCACTGATTTCTTAGTGAAGAGCACTAATATGAAGGACCAACATTCAACAAGCCTCCAGGGACAAGAATAATACATGTATGTTGGAGGCATGTTCAAATATAATTCACTCAGATACTAGCCAAACTAGGTGATAGGCAAGAGGAGTAAGTCACCAACTCTCTTTTTCATTCAACTACTTGCTTGGCACCATAAGTCATCTTGTTAGGAAGGGGACTTAAGAAATTTTCCCTTTGATTTAGGAGGGAGGTGAATTTTCTTGGTTAGCTGTATATAGTAGTTTGCTTTTAGTTTCTTTTCCTACTTTCCCTAAGTGTAGTTACACAGGTAGTGTTTTTAGCCTTGTGTGTTTCCCTTTGCATGTGGGGTAAAAGGTTCTATGTTTGATTCTTGGATTTTTTGGGGCTATTATTAACTTTGTTTAAGCTGCATCTAACTCTGTACCTAATGGACTACAAGATAACTAGTCTTTAAGCATAGCAGGCATACTTCCCCTAGGAGTCACCAATCTGTTGACCATTTTTTGTCCAACAGGCCAAAAATCGGTCACCTTCTGCCCCTGCTGTGTTAGGCCATTTTCATTTTTTGATTTTGCATGAATCTGGTGATTTCTATAGACTCTGTAGGTTCTAGCATTTTCTATAGACTCAACAGGTTAGTCCTTTGGCACACGAAGGATTAGTTCAGAGAGTTCTGAGTTTTACAAGGCTTCTTCGGGCTTTGGTCTGAAGGAAATCATAGAAAAATTGGCATCTTTGAACCATTGAACTGGTTCAAGGACTTGGTTCAACGTTTAAAGTTCATCAACACTTGGTTCAACACCGAGTTCAACACTTGATTCAAATAGTTCAATTTCAATGCAAGCTTCATCGGTAAAGTTCATTGGTTGTTTCAATGCATTGGTTTAAAGGCTTAGTTCAATGGCATCGATGCACAGTGATTAAACCATTGAACCAATTGAACTGTTAAACCAATTTTGGTTCAATGGGTCAGTTCAACAGCTTGGTTTAAGGGTGTGCCCTATAGTCGAAGGGTAGATCTGGGTTCAAGTGCCCTTATGGAGGGTAGTTCAAAGTCTAAGAGCTATTGTTTAGGGCAAGCACTTCAAAGAGACCACAAAGCAGGAAATTACCAAGGACGGTGATGTCCCTGAAGCCATCAACCTTAAGAGGGAAAACTAGCCATTAGTTTTCAAGCAATGATAGGTGCACAAACATCAAATTTAAGCCAGAAAAAAGGCCATTGTTTTTAAAATTCCCAAGTGCTAACCATGAAAGGAGCCCAAGCAATGCAGTGACCTACCTAAAGATAGCCCTGAGGGCTGAAGGAGCCAGAAGAGACAAGGTAGGGAAAAGACAAAAGTGTCAAGAGCATGGAGTAGGTAGATAGTCCAAGTGGTGAAGGGAGGCATCAATTCAAGAAATTACTTTAGCAGGTAAAATAGTGTCTATAAATTGACCATTGGGAGGTGCAAATAGCTAGCAGTGCAATCGGTTTTCTTCACTTCACATTTATGAGTAGATAAACTATGTAATCACCTGGAAGAAGTGGCCTTACAAAAAGACAAAGGGCATAGCTCATTGATGTTTTTAGTGGCTTGCTCTTCCCAATGAGAAGGACGCGAATGGGTCACTTGTGAAAAGGATGCCAAAAGGCATCCTTTCTTCTTCTATATATTGGAGACTTGTCATTTGAGAATTATCTTCCACATTTGTAAGGCATAGCCCTGGCAAAATTTCACCTGAATCAATAAACATAGTTTTTACCTCTATCTTGGATAGATATTTATGTGTATGTCTTGAGTGTTAGTTTGTGTTTAGTCATTATTTATTGATGCTTTCATAGGTCCAACACCAACATATCTATTGTCTACAAGGTGCTATTTCTACAACTGATAGGGAGAGCTATATTTGGAAGTGTAGAAATAGAAGAAATTACTTATAGTGTGCATTTCACAGCACCTTGGTGAATCTCTATTTTCTGTATTTTCCATTAAATCCTCCTTGCCAAGTTTCTTACAGCCTGGTCCTTTTGCCAAGTTTGAAGTGTATGTATTTGTTTGTCTAATTTTAAGTGTGAGTGTGAGAAGGTCAATTTATTTTGGTGCATCACCTCTTTAGAGTAGATTTGTTTTCCTGCAATCTTTCTCCCTTTTCATCCCCCCCATTATATATATATATATATATATATATATATATATATATATATGTATGTATGTTTATATATATGTTAACACTTACTAGAAAAAATATGATGCATCAAAGGGAGCTAGCCTTTACCTAGAGACTCTCCCCTCTAGCTTCACCAGTCTCACAGGTGAGAGGGGAGTTTCCATAGTTGCATGAAGAAGGCAGGAGCTTGACCTTCTGCCAATGGTGCAATCTTCTACGACAATAGGTATCTAAGGTAGGAAGAGCTCTTGAAAATACACAAGTGACTTAGGTAAATACAATGTGGTGCAAATTCAAAAGTTGGTCAACATGGTAATGTTGTTACTATGGTCAAAGGACTAGGCAAAAAGAGTCATAAAATGCATGCTTGTTGGGCCAAAATGGACGAACAACAAGTTGATGAGGTGGTCATGGTGAGTGGAGAGGGTAGTCTCCAAGGGTAGATGAAAATGTGTTAGTTTTCTTAAAAGGGGGTCTGCTCAAGTGGAAGTAATAAAGTGGGTCATCCTAACCATCAACAATTAAGGTGTCCAAGGGTGATCATTGATGGTCACCTTAGCTGTTGACAATCAGGGTGAAAACCCTAAATTATTGATAGTCAAAAGTGAAAATAGAATCACTTTTTACCACTTTTTACTTTTTATTATTTAACTTGGAGCTCTATTTGTTGGTGATTAGTGGTAAGGGTGTTTGCTGAGGTAGAGGTTGACATTGAAATGAGGTCGAGGGTGGACCTAAAGGACCAATGAGGATGTAGGGAATTTATGGATATGGATGAGGATGAATAGACCTACAATCAACTCCATGATAGTGGTCATGGAATGAGGTAGGGGATGCCATTAATTTTGATATCTTAGCTTGATTTTGCAAATGCATTGTGATTAGGTCTGGTTGAAATGGGTGAGTTTAGAATGGGATGCCCTAGGTAGGGTTTTGGGATATTTTGAGTAAATTTGCAGGTAAATACTAAAATTGATAGGGTGGGTAGGCATGTTAGGTAAAAAATAGAATTTGATTCCATTTTAGGTGGTTTTTAGGTGTGATAGGGTTTAGGCATTCTGGCCATAGAACACCCATAATGACCATTAATGGTTAGGCTTGATCATCGATGGTCGACATATAAATAAAAATGGGTGTTTGACCATTGAAAGTCACCATAACCATCACTGGTCACCTATTTTATAAAAAGGTTTTTTATATAAGTGATTGAAAAAATTTTAAGGTAAGAGGGGTCACAATTACTAGATAGGTAGACTGTGTAGGCTTAGAGGGTAATCTTAGAGGGTAATGGGTAGATAGGTAGGATGGATAAGGAAAATAGGTTAGTTTCTCAAAGGTTAGGGTATAAGATATTGGTGTATGTGACTAAGTCATGGTTCTAACTTGGTACTAGATAAGGAACAAATATATATGCATATTTATGTGCCAAATATCTTCATGGAGATCCAATAGGGCATGACCCCAACTGACTAGGCCCACATAAAGGAGGTGGGGTTAGGAGTAATGAGTCAATATATTCATTTTCCTCAAGATGTGTCCATGCTCATAACATTCATTGAGTGATGAGATCCTTCTATGAACATATTCTTATTATCAACTAACAAGATGACTATCTTACCTGAGGGCATGCATAGGATCACTCAACTTCCACTTTGAGGTGATCTAATATGACACATAAAGCTAGAGGAGTAGGATGATCACATTAATATTTTGTATGGAGATGAGAGTGGTTGATTAGATGGCATGTTAGGGGGTTTAGGTACAGTTCTTTATATTAGAGGGCTATAGACAAGAGGAGACTCATGACCATGCTCATGATTTTTATTACATGCTTTGGGATCCTTGATTTGAGCAGTGGGAAGTTACCCTACATGTTACTAGGGGTACTATTTGAGTTATTTATAGGTCAAACTATATTTAGTTGGGTGCCTATTTTACTTATACAAATATGTTGGGAGCTATGGGGTTTTAGGGCCCACAGGAGGTATAACATCAGTGTTAGCATAGTTCTACATTACTAGTCCTATGAGCACATTTGGGTACTGAGGCTAGTTGGATTTTTGTGGGCAATTTTCACACAAATTGAGATCCCTATTAGTTTCATGTGATGGAGGGGTGTTTTTTTCCATCAAGTGTAGGAAGTGGTGCATATGGTATGGACTAGTTTAGGGGTACATTGGGTTTACTAGTGATAGGAGATATCATTTGGAGGCCATACATCTAGTTTATAATATGGCTAGGTTATAAGAGGTAGAAAATATCCATTTAAAGCTATAAATGGATACTCAGTAGGTAGGATGGTGTATTGGAGTTGATTCCATTTGATAGGGTACATTGATAGTTCAACTTAGTATAGGGTTTTCTAGGTCCATTCCCTAGGTAAAGGTTAGAGGATTTGGAGATCTTACTACTAGATCCACATCTTATACCAACTTTACTAGACTATGAGGACCTACCAAATAGGGCTCAGATAGATGATGCAAGGTTTATAGATGGGTACATGGTATGGTACCAACCCATATATGAAGCTACAGACATTAGTGGGGATGATAGAGGTGTGAGGCTGATGGTTGTGGATCTAGATGGCCATGATGGATAGGTAGGACTAGATTTATCCACTACACAAATAGAGGTTAGAAAAATATAAGGGAAAGTGGCCACATTATAAGGTCATATTGTTACACTATAGGGTTAGGTTTTTACCTTATAGGGTCAGCTTGTTATCATGATAGGTGAGAGGGATCAAACCAAGACCTCTCTAGGCTTGATGATCTAGGAGAGGGACTCTCTAAGGTAGCAAGGAGGAGTAGTAGTAGTAGCATAGGTAGGGCCATTATATGTTACCCCCATGTCATGATACCTAGCTATTGTAAAGGAGATATAGTATTATGAGGTCATAGTTTTAACATAGTGTCTAGATGAGCCCCAATGGGGTGAGTATAGGTCTAGCTTGGTAGGTGGTGCTAATGTGGAAACACAAGGGTAGTGGTCAGCATCTATATCTAGGAAAATAAATATAGCTAGGGGATTGGTAGGTATAGAAAGTGGGTAGTCACTAGGATCCATTAATGCTCTAGGAGGTAGTGGTGCCCCTAGGGCATAGATATAACTAGGTTATGATATTTGTATATGATTTTGATTATAACCTATGAGCTGATAAGGTGAGATGTACATTTTGAGAGAGAGACATGGCTATCTACTTGTACACATTTATGTTATTTAACTCATGAGTTATACATATGATCATTATTTATGCTCATGTTCATGGTTTATGGATTATGGTTTGATGTTGATTTTTAATGCGTGTGGTGTGATGTATATATTTCTTATGGATTATTCTTATGATATGTATATTAGACATGATATAGACTTAGCTAGACATGAGATGGTTTTGATTTATTCTTATTGTTGTGACATGCTAAATTTTAATGATTATATACTAAATTATTTTAGACTTAGATATATGGTGGAAAATGTTTGATTATTTTAAATGATCATAGATGTTATAGTTTTATCATGCTTCTTATGGTTGTGCTTATTGTTAAATTTTAGGATAAAACACATCAAGTAGTTTAATTAATAACACTATATGGGAAACTAAAGAATAGAATCAATATTTAAACATCATCATGAAAATATCAACTCGTCACAATAGGGTAAGAAGAGGACATGATGATTATTCATTAACAAGGACTAAAATAAAATTGAAGTTAGACTAGCTAATGAACCTAAGCCCTTCGAATGCTTCACCTGAGTGTTCATTAATTGGTTAAAAAGGTGTCTTGACCACATAATTTCAAGCAAGCTCAAGAATCCCTTACATATAGTGTAAAGGGGAGATGGGTGAAAATGAAACCTTCTTGTGAGACTAGCACGCCTTTTTATAGGTGTCTAGAGAACTAGGATAAACAAGCCTATGCCCAAACTATGTAGACTAATCGATGCAGGTAGTCTACTTATGAAATTTGATTATGGTTTCCACATTATTATGTTGTTTGATATCTGATTATGGATTTAAAAATTAGTTTATTTTTATATGATTTTGATGATGGTTCCTTTGCTAATTATTGTATATAGGAAGTTGATCGATGTGAGAAGCTTCCATGAAATTGCTATGCTTTTGAAAAAATGATTTACTTAGCCATCCTTCGAGGGAGAGGTCTAAGTTTACTAGATTTTTTTAATTCTTTTGATAGCTATCTTTCAAGGGAGCAGTCCACCTTATGATTGGCAATTTCAAATATATTTTGAATATCTATCCTTCAAGGGAGCAATCTGTGAATGCTAAGAATAACCCTTGACTGCTAATGATAATAATTTTGTTATTTTGATTTGATTTCTTGGATTTTTCTTGGCATAGAATTGGTTAGGTCAACTTAGTGGTTCACCTTTATGAAGGTAAAACTAACAACACAATAAGTTTGATTAGGTGTAAAGAGGTTCAGGTGACAATGATCATGGGAATCTATCTTATAAAGGGGTGGAAAGTATCATGAGAGCCATGCCATCAGTAGAGCCATGATACTAATTATTTAAGATAAGGCTGAGTGTGATGGATAATCACATGATTCAATTTGAATCAGTTGCCCCTAAAATAGGGACATGGAATGTAGGTAGATATCAAAGGCTGAGCTTAAGTTAGACAAAAGGTGAACTTGATCTTCCTTAACAAAAGAATGAATGAATATATAAAGCATTGAAGGGCTCAAGCTCTAGGTGACCTTCAAGAGAAGAAAACCAATAAGCTCCTAATACATTTTTTGGGTTACGACATAAGGTCTAAGTTAATTGAAAGCAAACTTACCTTGCTTGATTTTATCCATATTAGTGACATGTCTATTTTCATTTAGGATGAGGTCTCTGATATTGAATTATCATACTTTAAGGTGAATTGTATAGGCACACTTGACATGCTCTTGATAGACATGAAGGTGAGTAATGGATGCTAAACAATGTTCATTGAGTAGCTCCAACTAAGAAAAATGGTGTTGACGATAATCATCCTCAAAAATAAGCTCTTGCAGAGATATATGAAGAGATGAGATATGGACTTCAAGAGGTAAGATGGCCTTTGATTGGAACATAAATAAAAAGGAGTGGCACCCACAAGGGTTATAATGATAGTGAAATATGCCCATAGGGTGAAGGGGACATGTAAATGCCAATCCTAACCAGATGTGTTGACCATTTTAGTTAGCATGTTATTAAGAGTTTTATTAGAGGCCTCAGCTTATCCATTCACTTATGGGTAATAGGGTGAGGAAAAGCTTAGTTTTATGCCAAATGCATCATATATATATCCTATATTTTCTTATTCTTGAAATATTTACCATTGTCGATGATAATGTTATGAGGAACACTGAAGTGGTAGATAATATGTTGGTCGATAAAGTCGATTATATTTTCCACTTTAGATGAGACTAGAGGGATAAACTCTACCCACTTGGTAAAATATTCAGTCACAGTGATGATACAATGGTGTTGATATGAGGAATGAGGGTTGATTTCACTAATAAGATCTAGACCCCATTATGAGAAGGGCCAAAAATTGGTGGAACTCGAAGGCTATGACTACATGTGTGATGTAAATTGGCATGTTGTTGACACTTGACACACTTTTTCACAGGATAATAGTTGTCTTGGTTAAGGTTAGGCCGTTAATATATGAGATTAAGGATGTTTTTATCCATAGTGAGGCCATTAAAGTGTCCCCCATATATACCCTCATGTGTTTCCTTGATAATGTGAGAGGCTTCGTGACTACATAGGCAGTGTAAGAGGATGCCATAAAAGTCATGGTTATAAAAGATAACTCATAGTATGGTATAGTGTGAGGTACTCTGAATAAACACTCTTTGAGCATTCCTAGAGAGGTTAGAAGGAACTATACCAAGGTTAAGATAGTCAAAGGTTTGTTGATACCAAAGGTCAGGTTAGGTTTCTTTGACATTAAAAATGGTGGGAGAATCTAGTTTGACATAGAAAGGTTGGGTAAGTCTATGGATAATGATAGATAACTTAGAATCTAATGGTGCATATAGTATCTAAGAGGCAAGGGAATCTATAGTATCAGTGAAATTGTTAATAAATCATGGGCTAAAATAGGTATGGTAATGTTTAAATGATTCCAAAAGTTTATCAACTAGTTACTTTTACTACTACAA
This sequence comes from Torreya grandis, assembly GCA_037957365.1. NCBI lineage: Eukaryota > Viridiplantae > Streptophyta > Pinopsida > Cupressales > Taxaceae > Torreya > Torreya grandis. The sequence goes on from JARHVA010002981.1 coordinate 2,112,626, forward strand.
AACATCATTCTTACACTGGTAATATCCATTTATTTGATTGACCAAAAGTTAGAAGTCACCAAAGATATTAATCATTTTGAATCCTAGGGATAAAATAGTTTAAAGGCCTATCACTAAGGCTTCATACTCAACCATGTTGTTGGTGCATTCAAAATCAAGCTTGAAGGATAAAGGTAGAGGTTCACCATCAAAGGGGATAAGGATGATACCAACTCCCCCACTATGTTGACACTTTGATCGATCAAAGAATATGTTGACTTGATAGGTGAAATCTACTTGTGAGAGGGTCATGATGGACTCATTAGGAAACTCAAGAGGAGGAGGTTGGTTATCTATTAAAGGTGCCTTAACCAACTGGTCAGTAATGACTTTCCCCTTAATTAACTTCTATTGAAGGAACTCAAGATCAAACTTTGCTAAGAGCATGAGCCACTTATCCATACATTGGTTTTGGTATGGCTTGAATTACATGTACTTGAGTGGGTTGGTGTTGGTTATGATGTGGGTTTTATGGCTAAGAAGGTAGTGGTGAAGTTTGGTAGCCACAAAGACTAAATCTAAGCAAAAATTCTCATTATGGGTATACCGAGTCTCATACTCTACAAGCATGCAACTAATGTATTAGATAACTTACTCTCTATGTTGTTCATCTCAGTAAGCCAACATTACCCCTAGGGAATGGCTGGTAGTATAAATATAAAGGTAAAAGGGTTGGTTGTCCTTAGGAGGGGTGAGGATAGGTGGTGACAAAAGGTATTCTTTGAGTGAATCAAAGGCTTTTTGACAATCACTATTCCACTTAAAAGAGACATCCTTCTTTATAAGGTGGTGGAAAGGCTGACATCAGTATGAAATCTAGGAGATAAAGTGATGAATGGATTGAATCTTTCCCTATAGGATATGGAGTTTCTTAGGGTTGGTTAGAGGAAGCATGTCTAGGATTTCTTTGATTTTGGTGGGATCGACTTTGATTCCATGAAGGGAGATCATGATACCAAGAAGCTTTCCCAACAAGACCCCAAAATGTATTTTTTGGGGTTAAGGTGGACATTAGAATGGATGAGTAAATCAAAGATGTTCTTAATAATATCTAAATGATCTTTTTGGAGTTTGAATTTTTTGAGAAGGTCATCCACATAGTCCTTAACAAACTTATGGATAAGATCATGGAAGATATAGGTCATGACATGTTGGTTGGTTGTACTAGCATTTTTTAGTCTAAAAGGCATGACACTATAGAAAAATGTTCCCTAAGGGGTGTTAAAGGTAATATTGTGTTGATATTTAGGGGAAATTAATATCTAATTATATCCAGATAATCCATCTCTAAGACATAACATCTCATGCTGGCTATAAGATTAATAAGGTAATCGATGCTCGATAGAGGAAAATCATCTTTTGGGTAAGTGAGGTTGAGGTCATGAAATTCCACATAAATGTGTAGTCTTCCTATGGATTTAGTGATAGGTAAAACATTTTAAACCCATTGGGGGTAGTCAATACATTAAATGAAATTGATAGATAAAAGATGTTGAAGTTCTTATTTGATGAGAAGGGCTATGCAAGGATGCATGTGTCAAAGATTATGTTTGAAAGGATTCACATCATAGTTGGTAACTATGTTATGGGTGGTAATGGTGGGGTAAATCTTGGGAATTTCAATATAAGAGCAAATAGAGGCTATGTTATGGTCTTGGAGGAAGGAGGGGAAGTCCCAATGTTCCTCAACATTTAACAATTAGCCATGTTTGATAATGTGGGGGTTATCCTAAGTACCCAAGTTGATATCTATAGTGGATTAATTCAACATGGTCAATGTCTCAAGAGGAAGGGATTTTTGGATTGAATAATCTAGGGCACCAAGATATGTGAGAAAAAAATAATCATCCTGGAACTAAACAATGTTAATGGTAGGAGAGTCTTCTCCTATCATTTTAGAATGGATCAAAGGGATGGTTATGGTCTCCCCTCCTTATGATAAGTCAAGGGTATTAGGTTTATCATGTTGATGAAAAAAATTTAAGTGGGATGATAACATCATCCTCACATGTGGGTGGGGGAGAGGTAGGAGAGGAAGGGGTTTCTTCATCAATAATGGTGGTAGTAGGTTTAGGTTGCTTATTGTTAGGTAGGATGAAACCAAAGCCATGATTCTCATGAGGCTTTTTGGTTTCAATGGTGATTAGCTCATGTGGGCCATATTCATACTACCCAAGACCAAAGCCTTTCCAATCACACTGATGGAGGTATGCCTTAATGACGTTTGAATTGTCTAGATAGGAGAAACTGGTGGTAATTGGCCTAGGGGAAAAAGTGCTAGTAGATTTTATAAGGGGTTTGTCAATTCCTTCCATAGAAAAAATGGGTCTAATAGTTGGGAGGTCCAAAGGGAATGATATTTATGAAATTGAGGTCATATCTCAGCTATTTGGTGAGTTTCCCATACTCATGTGGAGTAGGAAAAGCATCAAGGGCTAAAAGGTGATACTCCCCCAATGAAAGGTGATGGAACATAGAGTATAAAGGGTCCATGAGGGGGATCTAATCAGAGGGGATGGAAGACCTAGTTGATACTTTTTTTCTAGAAAAGGATATGATATCTGCTTTGGTGGTTGAAGGTTGGGTTTCAGTTATTAGGGGTGTGTTGGATGGGGGTATGAGGACATAATTGGGGTGATAGGTCATGTTTCATGTCAAGAAAGGACTTAGGTTACCTTGGATGATGATGACCTAGCCTTTGTGATCAAACTTAATGCAATGGTGGAGGGTAGAGGCAACACAACCTATGGAGTGAATATAAGTTCATCCTAATAAGACTTTATATTAGAATTCACCTTACACAATATAGAAAAGCTTAGGGAGCATGTTGGGTCCTAAAAAGATATGAAGGATGATAGTTCCTAAGGTATCATCCATGGCATCATTGAAGGAATAATGGATGGCTAAAGATTTAAACATGACATTGTCTATCAATTTGAGTTGGTTGTATGCATGAGAAGAGATGATGTTAATGTTATCTTCCCCATCAATAATGACCTATTTGATATGGGTTTGGTTGATTTAAGAAGTAATAAAGAGAGGGGGATCTAGGTCTTGAGGGTAGATGGAAGGTATTTATGAATCCTTAAAGGTAACAAGGTTATAAATTTGAAGGGCACCAACAAAAGATGCTAGAGGTTGGGGGTCCTTGAGATGGACCTCAATGGATTACAAAGATTCTACTAGTGATTGGTAGTGATGGGGAGATGTAGAGATCAACTTATACAATAATCTATTCACTGAGTTTTGGTGAATTTTCCTGAGGATAACTCTCTTGATGGATTTTAAGGGGTTAGATTGGGAGGCACCTAAAATTGAAACTTTCAGTTTGGTTGGAGATGGAGATGATTGGGAAAGGGTTGGTTGGGAGGTTAGAGATGGATATGTATATGGAATGGACACCTTAGCCTTCCCTTTATCATTTTTGTTGTGATCTTATGACCATGCTGATAGTATGGATAGAAGGAGAGTTTGAGGTAGTAGACTGGTCTGACTTATCTTCACTCTAAGGTGAGAGTGGAGGAGTAGGTAAGCATTCGGTAGGTATGATTATCAGTTGGATTGGGAAGGGGCCCATAGGAGGATCATCTATTAATAGATCATCCTTATTATAAATCTAATGGATAATGGATTGGAGATATTTGTAATTCTTTGTATCATGGTTGGGTGTCTTACGATAAGAACACACATGGTGGTCATTATAATAGGTAGGTTTTGAAGCAATAGGGTTAAAGGGTCTGATGGGGTGTAAGTATAAACAAGAAGTTTATAATAACCTATGGAAAATGTTCGAGTAGGAATTGGCTAAAGGTGATAGGGGTGTGGTGGTCTTTTCTTTGATGGTTAAGGGAGATGGTTTCTTGAAAATAGGTTTGGTGGTAGTTGTTTTAGGTAGGGTGGTACACTTAGTTGATATCTTTAGTTTAAGCAAGGAGGTTAATGAGCTAGAGATAGAGGATTACAAGGTAGGTAGATTAGTTATTATTATCCTAGTGAAGAGAGGTTCATTAAAAAGAAATCATAAATTCATAATCAAAAGGGGTGGTGGAGTTTTGGTAGAGGAAATTGGATTCCTACTCAAGATAGAGTGATGAGGCCCCAAAATGGAGGGAAAGGTTGAGGGAGGAAAAATTTAGGCATTTTTGCCTTTGTGTGGCTTTACCTCTTTATTTGCTTTAGTTTAGCATTTGGTTGTTAGTTCTGGTGAGGTAAGCTCCACCTTCATTGAGGGGTGGCTAAGGTTTGGTGTGGGGAAGGTTCTAAGGTTCTTGATTGGTTTGGTTAGTTTTGTTTGAAAAGGTGATTTGGTCTTTTGGGGTTTAGGTATCAGGGATGGTTAAGGGTTTGTTGGATTATTAAAAGGTGTTTTTGGTTTGGTTGATAGGGTAGTAGTTCAAATAATGAAAGTGGTAGGCTGGTCTGATAAATTTATGGTTAGAGGTTCTTACATGGTGATATAAGGTAGATTTAATTACTACTAAAGGTGGCTTAATCCATGTCAGGGTTGGAGATGAATTCCAATTTTGACACTATCCTAGAGAATGGTTTGTAGGTTGGTTTGATTCCCTGAATAATGGATCTAAAAGATAAGCCCCTAGGTGAAGATAAAGGGATGATAACCTCATCCTCTTCCTCAATCAAAGGATGTAAGGTTGAGATAGGCGGCCCCATTATGGGAGGAATAGACATGGGGATTTCTTCCTTAGGGATGATTTTTAAAGGGGGAGTGGTTTTCTCGATAGTTAAAGGTGAAGGTAAGGTAATGATGGTTGGTTGTCCTGATATGTTAGTTGAAAAGGAGGCTAGTGGATTAACTACATTAATACGTAGAGTGAGAAAGGATGGTACTTCCTTAGTTTTAGTGTGTGTAGGAAAGGAAGGTAAGTCCACTATCTCAATAGACGGTGAAGGACTATAAGATTGGGTATTAGGTGGTTTGGTAATGAGTGCATCAAGTACCATGTTAATTGTATGGGTATCATAAGAACACTCAATGTTGTTACTCTCATTCTTATTAAGATCATGGTTTGGGAAGGGTTTCCTAAATACATCAAGGGATTGATTCAATGGTGAATTGGGTTTATCCAATGTAAGCTTCCCCTTATCAATAAGGGATTAGACAAGGATCTTAAAGGTGTTGCACCTACTAACATCATGCCCTATTACCTAATGAAAGGCACATAAATTATTCTCATTGAACCAAATAGGTGAAAGATGATAGGAATCAAACTATTAAGGAGGTGTGATAGGAGGAAATTGAATGATGTTGGCTTTCAATGACTTCTCCAAGATGGAGACATATGATTCTCTAAGTGGAGTGAATTACTTTTGGTTGTTCCAGTTTTGGTTCCTCATGTTTTTATTTGAGGAACTATAGGAATTTGTTTGGTTGATGGAAGGTGGGGGAGTGGCTTTTAAGGATAACCACATTTTTAGTTCCCTTGTTCTTAGTATTGGTATTAGACTGGTTATTTGTCTTGGAGTAAGAGGCCTCATTGGTTTTATAAGTTGAGTTCTTATTTTTGAGATTTAGCTTTCCTTCATCAATGGCTTGATTTTACAACTTATGCACCATGGTAAAATCTTAATCAAAGGTTAAAAATCTTTTGACATGTAGTGTAGAGGAGATATGCTTGGCACATGCTCGAGCAAAGAGATCTATGAGTTCAGGTTGAGATAGGGAGAAGGAGAGTTGGTTAATTAAGCTCCTCCAATGAGATATATAATTAGAAATGGATTCATCCTCAAACTATTAGATAGAGTAAAGGTCAATGATAGAAACCTTCTTGGAGATATTGATCAAAAAGTGGTCCAAGAAGGTTTGAGCTAGTTGGTTGAAAGAGAAAAGGGAGTGTTTGGGTATAACACTATACCAATCCAATGTTAGACCAGCTAGAGACATGGAAGAGGTATAAATAAAAAGGTTATAATTGTAGGTGATGAGATAAAAATCATGCTTGAATTCCCCAAGGTGTTATTGGGTATCCTCTTTTGAAGTTTAGAGAACTTGGAAAGTTCTTGTTAGGGAGGATATGGCCTGATAGTTATAGATAGGTGGATGGGCTCATTATAGATTTGGTCATATGATAAGATGTTTTGAGTAACCAAAATGGATAACTCTAAGGTGGTCATCTTTTCCATAAGCATCTTCATTAGGTTCACTTGGGGTTGTGAACCCGAAAGGTTATAAGATGCATATTGTTATGATGGTTGGGAGGCTACCACATATGGGTAAGTGGATGCCAATGGTTGGGTGGAAGATACATGAGGTTAGGTAGAGGTAGGTGGTTGGGTAATGGATAAGGGTACACACCCTTGTAGGTTAGGGATGTAACTAAAGTTTGGTGAAAGGGGCACTTGTTGGATAGGGGTGGTAGTTAGATTAGTGATTTATGGAAGGGTGGTGACCCTTGTACTAATTAGTGGTAAGGTAGAAGGTATACAAATCACAAGGATTTGAAGAAGAGTAGTGGTTGATAGATTGGGGGTAGCTAAAGGAAGGTTGGTAGTGCTATAGGTAGGCACTCCTATTGTGGAAGAGTGGTTGGTATGATAAGAAGGTATAAGGGTGGTGGTAGTTTGGGTTGGTTAGCTCTCTATGGTAGTCTCAAAGGGGTTGTTGGTTGATGAGAAGGCTTGGGTAGTTAACATTTGAGTTTTGATCATGGCAATGGAGGTAATACCTATGAGGTAGAGAGGCATGCCATAAGGTAGATCTACAAGTGGGGTTGAAATTTGGATATGATAAGACATGGTTTTAAGATAATGTTGCAATGCTATAATATTGTTATTTAGGAAAGAAAAAAAATCTACATCTCTTTAAGGAACCTCGTAAAGGAAAGTAGGACTTATTGAGGGGTAAGGAGAATTTGTTGGTTCAGAAATGTATTCCATGTATGAAGAGGTATAAGAGGTAGGTTGGCTTGGTGATGGGTTTTGCTCTGCAAGGTCTCTTCACTACTAGTAAGTGAGAACCATACGAGATAAGGGAGATAGAAATAACAAACAAACTTACTAATAAAATAGAAAGAAGTCAAGAAAAGATCAAAGAAATCAAATCACACTCTAAAATATATGTTAATCCATAAATTTTTAATTAATATCTCTTATGGCTTATGCCTTAAGATATCATGTGACTGAAATTGGTTTGTAGAGTAGGTACTAGAGATGAATTCTAAGGTTGGTTTCAAGTTATGTTTAGGAACTCAAAAGGAATATATATTATAATCAATATATGTCACGGTATTGGGGCCTAACCCCTCACTTCACACACCATAGAGATAAGGGTTTTGGGTGCTTAGCCAATATATATTGATATCTAGAGTTTATACTCAACTAGAGAGCTAAGTTGGTTCTCCCCTTGGTAATGACCTCCAAGTGGGATTGTCGAGAGATGGTAAGGTTACTGCTAGGTGATGAAATTGTAGTTTGGATTTGTCTCAAGTTTGTTTGGTGTTTAATTGATGAAATTGGTTTGGTTGATTGTGTGTAACAAAGAGTGAAGCTATGATATATTACTTTTATTTTAAGTTAAGTTATGTGAATTGAAATTTTAAGCCCAAAGAAACTTTGTATTTTGATAATGAACATAGAATAGAGAGAGAATGTAAGAAAACAAGAACCCAAGTAAAGACACAAGGGTCCTATTAGGTGTGCTATAATGTTTCAATAAATTTCTTGCTTATTATTGGAAAAGGGAGAAGAAGAAACTAGATATGGGTATGGTTGAATTTTTTTTTGATTGTGCATGTGTTGAATCAAATGATTATGAAGATCTCCTCTTTGGCTTAAAAGGATGACCTATAGATAAGAAATCACTAAAGCAAATTTTTTTGTTAGATAAATAGCTGAGTGGTTTGCCTAATGATAGCTAGATCCCAAAAAAAAAAGCTTCCTTGTGGGCTATCAATCCACACATTTTAAAAAATTAAGTTTATAAACAAAATAGAAAGTAATTACATCAATAATAAAAGGTATTGAAATTAAACACAAGAATGCTTACTAAGAAATAGACTAGAAATGATTAAAATAATGATTAAGCTAATCAATACTCATGCTATATGGTTGGGGTATGGTTTAGAAAATTAGAAAGGGTTTTATGAACAAGTAGGGACACAAAAAATCAAGTTTGGTTGGGAGTAGGTAGGTGAAAATAGCTTGTTGGTTTTTACTACCACAGTGACCATTAGTGGTCGGGGTGACCATCGATAGTTGAGGTGACCATCATCGACCATCAGTGGTTGAGAAAACCATTGATGGTTACTATGTATGGATTTGGGTTGGTAAAAAAGGCTAATTAATGAGATCCAAAAGATGCATCTCAAGAGATATGTAAGACCTGGGATGATTATGAAATGTAAATAAAGTAAATGAATATTGAGAAATAAATACTTGTCTTACCATAAGTTGATTGGGTGGATGGCTAAGGTAGTTGACTTGTTGGTGGAATATAGCTTGATTCTAGTAGAGTAATAGTGATTAGTACTTTGGTAGAGCTATGGTGACAAGTTGACTCTCTGACATGGTATTTGGTTCACTGGATTGCTGATGATGATTAACCTATAAAAAAAGGATTCTAGGTACATGAGCTCTTTCTAATAATTTCACATCTATTTTCATCTCTATACTCCTCTCTCCTTATAATTGAGGTAAGAGAGTTGCAATAACACGTGAACTAGGACTTATAATAATAAATAGCACATGAAATGGCTTATAATAGTATTTAGATGAGTTATTTTTAGAAAATCAAGGTGGGTGAGTTTGCATGTTCTTGGTTAAGGAGGTACAACTTGATCATAAATGGTCAAGGTGACCATCGGTGGTCAACCTGACCATTGATAGTCAAGGATAAAGAGTCAAAATAAGTAAAATCTAGGGCTAAAATAGTTTAATAAAACTAACTATAGGTTAGGCTAGGTTAGGGTTCAAAGGATTAGATTGGTCTTAAGGGGATCCTAAGGTAGTCAAAGGGTATTTCAACACTTGGAATCATGATGTAGAGATTTTTGGTATCTATACATTATTTATAAGAAGTCACTCTAGTGTCCATTTAGACATAAAATTGGACTAAAATGAGTGTCTATAGTTTACCCCTTTTTCATAAGGTGTTATGAGACACATGCCTAGTAACATCTTTTCAAATAATGAAAATAACATTAAGAAGAAAAATAAGATAATGATTGAGGAATGATGCTCCAAGTAGAGTTTGGGATGCTTATGATGATGCCCCCTCAAGCGAGTGGCCAACACATATGATTGATGGATGGTCCCTAAAAAAAAAAAGAAGGATAATTAAATTAACCCATGGGTGAGATTAATCCAATCAAGAATACTTCCACACATTGATTTAAAAGTACTAATTTTCTTAAAGGTGGTTATAACTAGTAACAAAATTTGAGATGTTGATTTTCCCAAAGGAAGTTATAATCAGTGACACATGCATGTGCCCCAATAAGGTAGATGGGTTGAAATAATGATTTTACCAAAGGCAGTTATAATCATTAAGATGATGTGGATTAAATAACGATTTTACCTTTATAGGGCAGATTTTATCATGATAAATTGGTTATGCCCCAGTAGGGTAAATCGGCAAGCATAACTCAAGGAGATAACATATTACATAGATTAAATATGAGTAGGTGCAAATGTAGATGATATGGTTTAATGATTGAATAATACATAAACAACCAAGCACATGAGGATGTGCAAAGTGATGAAAGAGATGATTAGAATAAAAAGGTGGCTGAGCTGACTTGAGATATGTTATATATCCAAGTGTTGCCTACATAGTCTAAATAGACCATATGCCAATGTAGTTGACCCATAAATGGGTGAAAAATGGAATGATAATAATAATTAATTGATGTGAATTATTTAGTTTTACCTACCAATGTGGATATGCTCATATATATTAGCATTGATACAACTATAATCATACCTTCCATGATCCTACTCCTCCCAATGATTACACATTAGCTTATGTACATAATACTAACACTAGTTATCCTAAATTAGGACATTATTCATTCACTTGGACCTAACCTACATCATACTCTCATCCCCTATACATCCTCAGGCCATCTCAGGCATTTTGTGTACCAAATAGGCTCTCTAGGCACCTTCTAGGCCCCTTTCAAAGATCTATTGACCACCCTAGGTAGCCTTTCAAACTAGAACATGGCTTAGGGAGGAAACCCATATCCTAAGATGCATGTTTCCTTCAAAAAATCCATGGCCTAGGTAAAAGGCATGAAAAAGTTCCCTGTTTGGTTCCAAATGGCTAAAAATGTCTAGTTTTTGGTCTTTTGGTAGATTAGGGTTGAGATATATGCCTTTTCCTCATTAATTTCAGCCCCTATCTTGATCTATCTCTTGGATTTATTTCTATGATCTTCTCATTTAAAAATCACACTCAAATTTTGGTTGCCTTCTTAAATCTCTCTTGGTTCTTGCTTGGCATAATAGCTTTCATTGTGACAAGGGATGCCCTACTATTTTTTAGATTATCTTGGTGATTCATATTACTCTCTATAGTGTTCCTGAAGCTTGTGAGTTTCTCCTTACTCTATCATGACTCCATTTCACCTATTATTTTTCTCCTTAAATTATCTCTCTCATAGGTTAGTAGCTTCTCCTTCACCTCTTCCATAGCTTTTGGTTCTTGGTATGGACTTAGCTTACACACATCCTGGTCCTCTTCCTTTCTTTCTTCATAGCTTGGATAATTAGTTGGTAAAAATTTTGCTTATTCCTTTTGAGTTTGATATGAGGTAACTTTTCTTTGAAAAGTTAAATTCTTTTTTTACAATAGTATAGATTCTAGATTTTGATTTGTTTTAGTGGTTTAGCTTGTTAGGACATTATCTAGAATATTTTCTAAAGTATATACATTTGTATGTAGATAAATATTATCTTCATTACTTGAAATACATTTCATTATATGTCATACTTGTATTGGAAAAATTTTCCATTACATATTAGTATCATATATGCTCAAAATAATCTATACAACTTGCTTAAACAATCTCTCTCTTGTTAAACTAGAAAATTGCATTGTTAAAAAACAATAGTGTTGAAATTAAAAAGATAGATCAAACTTAAACTAGGCATGATCTTGAACCCTTTATTTAAAACATCTTTATTGATTAAAATTTCTTTCATTTGGCTTGAAAGTGCCTTTTCTTCTAAGTTTACATATCATTTGTTAACTCTCTTTATTCGACATTATTGTTGTCATAGTTTGTATACAATCAGTTATCTAGACTTGTTACTTGCTTTACTATGGTTAGATCTACTATAGATACTTACATCCTTTATGCACTTCATCATGCTATCCCTAATCTATTTTACAAGTCTATCTATAGCTTGGTATAAGTTATCAAACTAGATAGCCACTATAGATCTCCTATAGCGCATATAAGCCTTGAGCCTTCTAGCCTCCTAGTGGTTTGTTTAATTACCCCATGTACCCCCTTGCCAAACACTAGTGGCTCTATTTATATTCTTGGAGATACATTTTGGCATTCTTGGTGGGACCTTTTTCAGGTCAACATACCCCCATTTTTTAAAAATTGGGACCCTTAAGATGTATTAAAGCTTAACCTTGTAAGCATGGATTGTTTTGTATATTATTTAAAAATTGAAGATCATCTACTTTGTTAAACTTGGTTATTGATTTATGGTCTATTTTGATATTACTTAACATTACTAATGATTGGTCTTTGTGTTTCTAAGTTTTAGGTCTCATGGAGCCCTTGTTGATGGTTCATGTTCTAAAACCTTAGCATAAACCCCTGGTTCACATTTGAATTCAAATTTAGTGGGAACATTTGGCATGAACAATTTAAATATGTTTGGACTTAAGACTAATTTTATGTTAAGGCTTGGTCATGTTTTTCAACATGTACAAACCTTAGCATAAAAATTATGCTTGGTCCACTTTTATTTTCCCCTTTGTTCTTTTTTATTCCTAATTATTGTCTAAAATTTATCGTAATAGGGTCCATTTATGTCCTAGCAAGGTTCCATTTACTATTTCCTACTTAGTTTAAAATTTTAATACTAAGGCCCCATCATATTTATTAGCATGAATAAGACCTTAGTCTAAATATTTTAATCCTAAGTTTGCATTTGGTATCGAGTTTAACTTAGTTTCCTCAAATCTTGTAGATCTAATGATCTACACTTCATCATGGGGCTTGATCCAATAGAGTGAGGAAGGCCTAGGTCTTAACTTCAAAAACATGCAAATCATAAGATGAAATGATCTGCACTTACTCATAGCCTCTTGATTAGATGATTGAATAATATTGATAAAATATGAGTTCCTAGTCCTTTGAACCAATCATATTAGATCACTTGAATCATGATCAATGGTTCTCACTCATCATAACCTGAAGATCAGATGGAGTGAAGACATCATTGAAAAGTTAAAAGCCTAAGAGCTCTACGAAGTTACCACATGACACTCCCATGTTTAAATATTAAAATAAAATGGGCTCACATAACAGAAGAGACCAATCATGAGTAAGCTCCTATATCAAGATCAAATGGCTCTCACTTTGTCATGATTCTTGATCCAATAGAGTGAATTAAGCTAGAGCTATTAAAAGGCCCAATCAAGGTGCCAAATGGCACTCTCACATTCAGACACAAGAATTCAATGATCTTAAATTTGACATTCATGTGACCATAATTTTAAGCCCATGAGGATGTATTTGACATCTATGTGACTATCAAATTTAATCCCATCAAAACTAAGAACTTCATGAGCCTAAGTTTGAGGTTCATGTGACCATCGTTTGATGTTTGTAAGGATGTATTTGACATCTATGAGACCATCAAATTTAAGCTAATTAATTATTATGTTTAGGACTAAGATAAACTCCAAAATGTTTCTAAAAGACCTATAAATTGTTGTGTATATGACTAGAAACCTTCAAATGTTCAAATGCTTAAAATATTTGAACTACAAATGTTGAAATATCTCATAGTCTAAATATATGAAAAATTAACTTAGTCTAAGTCTATATCTTAAGGTCCCCATTGCATTTGTTCAAATGTCATGAACCTTATGCTAGAGACTCGTACTAAATCTTGTTTTAAATTGGCCTTTACAATATGAAACAAATACTTTTTAACTAAAAGTTTTATTGTGTTTATTAATGCAATAAATCCATATGTCAAAATTTATCATTTGATCCTTAGGCCATTTTGACCCTGCTTTTGGGGTATACTCAAGAGTTTATCATAAGTATTTTATCCCAGAGTATGAGGTATGTTTATTAAACACAATGTAAACTCTGACATAAAATATTCATCCATGGTCCTCTTTGTATGAATCTCAAAAGACTTAAGCATAAAATTTTAACCTAAAGTTTATTTCATGTTTGATAAACATTAAATAAACCTTAGCCTAAGATTTTAAAACTAAGTCCCTTCCTTAATAATGTGCTAATTAAAAATTGCGCATCTTATAGATCTTATATCTTGTGATTTGTCATTAAAGGATGATCCAATGATGAAAGGGAACCAATGAATTTCCAATGGAAATTTGAGATCCCACATGCTCAACACATGGTAGATGTGTGTTCAATACATGACTGACAAAGGTGCTAGAGATTGGAAGGGCCACGAAGGTTTTAAGTGGCATAACCATAGGACTCAATAAGAGGGGAACCAATAAACAAGAAACATCTTGAATCAAATTTGATAGCTCTCACTAATTTAAGATTTTGATCCAATGATTTAAACTAAAAATTAATTTTTAAATGTTAATAGCTAGCACTTAAAAATGACTTAATGAAAAATGTTGTAAAAGGTACCAAATTGATGCTACATAAGCACCACATAAGTAGAAACGATAAAATAAGAGATCTTGTGTGCCTAAGAATGAAAACATATAAATTAAAAGTTCAAAATAAAATAGAAATAATGTATGAGATGAACTCCAAATGAGCTATCGCCATTAAAGATTTAAATCCCTAAACTTGCATAAAAGGACCCTAAGTAAACTCAAATTGAGTAACAGTGAATTCAAAATAATCTTAATTGGGTTTTTGAGCATGAAAGAACTAACCAAAGACTATTTAAAATCTAATTATGAAGAGTTTGTAATCATAAAAGCCATGGTACCTTGAAGATAATGATTAAGAGATGAGATAGAGTTGTACCTATCTATAGACAACAAAGGAAAGGTTTTTAAGGATACTGAGATGGATGTCATAGCCCTAAATAATGGAAATAAGAATTGGTCTGATCTCTTTTGGACCATAGAGGATCTAAATCCCATCACCAGAGAAGAGTAGAGAATTATCACTATTAGTAAAAATTACTATGACTTGGTTGTAGTTTAGATGGCTAGCCTTCATCACGCTCCTACCAAACCATAGGTACTTCACTATAATGATGTACTTGGTTCAGTTTTTTAGATTTTAAAATTGATGGTAACTGGATTATACATGAGGGGGGTTTTAGGAAAGTGGCCTACATTTCCCCACTAGCCTTTAAAAAATATTATAAGCTCCCAAAACCCCATGTGGACCTACCTATAATCAAAGGATGGACTATTGAGCATGACTTGGATATAATCCTTAGACCATGGTTACTCTAAGGTAACCATGTGTTCTATGACTTTGAGGGAAATATCCCAATTGTCCAATTTAGGGAAGAGATTAGGGTAATCATGACCCTATTAAATATAATATCTAGAGCCCCTGTCACCATTAATGTCAATAAGATTTGGGTGTCCTACATCTAGTTTATGGTAGAGAAGAATCTTACCCCTCTAATTAGAGATATGATTAGTGTCATCTTAGGTAAATAATTCACTTCTATCAAATGGAAGATAAGAAATAAGTTTTACATTATGTATTATATACTATATACATTGATAGCATCCACCAAGATTCCTAACATCAAGAACTAGTCTTCTGAGGGTAGAACCACCATTTCCCACCACTACTCAAAGTTACACATCTTCAAATATATACATCACATGAAATTCATATGTGAATATGTCTATCCTATATTGGTGAAGGCCATCATAGGGATTCTAATTCCCAAGATTCCCCATTTGATCAAGAAATATGTAGAACCAATGGGAGATATCTAGTTTTACCTAGATTACATGGTTATAAAAATTAAAGGAATTTTGACCCAGCCATATAGGATGCCTATCTATGTTCCACCTAAGCTATCAAAGTAAGAAATTGCATCTCAACTCCTTCATAGTTTTGATGGAGTATGCAAGGAGAAAAGGAAGGGTCTCTTCCATCCCTTTCCTTTGATAATAAGAAGAATAATTTTACAAGATTGGAAGTAGGTGGACACCATATCCAAACATAAGGATTATTTCACATGTCAATTAGATGATCTTAGAAAGTGGGATCCTAAAAATGTAGTTGGAACATAGTTTAAAAATAAGTAACTACCCAAACCAGTCTATGAGCATGAATTGGGCCCTCTTAACACCTTGTATATAAAGATAAACAATTTTGAGGAAGTATTGGCTAGGTTTAAAGGAACCAACCCTAAGCTTGTACATAAATTAACTAGTGATAAAAAACCAATAGGGTACATATGATAGATGCATCCCCTTCAATAACATTTATTACTTGGGAATTTTAAGACACCCTAGAAACAACCCCAGTTAGAGCCACCATAACCCCAATCACCAATTATATAGGGCACATCTAAGGATAAGTTGGAAGAGAGACTAGGTAAAGGAAATTTATATTCAACCCCTCCTGATAGACCATCATTCCTAGTTGAGCACTTGGATATGATTACCTTTGAGCCTGATGAAATAGTAGAGGATGCCCTCAAGGCCCTTGCTGAGGCATATGGATTTGAAGAAGAAGAATCACAAGTTGAAGAAGCTAAAATTCAAATAGAGCACACTGAGAAAGAAGAAAAAGGGAAGGAATTAGCCCTTGATATAGTCCTAGTGGCATAGCTAGAAAAAAAAAGGTAGAGTTAACATTAGTCCCTATTAGATCAAGGAAGAGGTAAAAGTTAACTCTCACTCATCCCACAAGTGAGATTAACTTGTTTAGTGAACATTTCCCCATTCATGGACTAATTATCCCTAATTGGTTTATCTATGGGAAGTTGTAGAAGATCCCTTCCCACCCCCACTCTTTGGCCTTCATCCAATACATTAATGTTGATGCACATGAAGAAATCAATCCATGGATAAGTGATTTAATGAAAGAATAAGAAGAAATAAGAATTTTGACTACTATATGCCCAAATGATAATAATATGGATGCTCTAGGAGTATCAAGTAGCACAAGGATAGAGATCCCACAACCTCCAAAATTTATAGAAACATCCACCACTATGATCAACCCAAAGACAATTGGATTGGAAAGGGTCACAATAAGGAAAGCCTTGGTAGGAACTAAGGAGTTCACTTTCTAGAAGGTTGATCCCTTTACAAGATTAACCCCAATTGGATGGAAATAACTTGGTAAGGTTCTTATCGATGAGGAAGATATTAAAATCCTACTAGAGGCTCAAAATTCCCAAATTATAGCTGACATCAGGGGTATGAAATAAAGGATTCAAAATTTTGAAAAGGAAAAGGAAACTTAGAGAGATGCCATTTTATCAATGCATGATGTCATAATAAACATGTTTGAAACATCATTCTTTGATATGTTTGATTCTTTGAAATAAATAAAGCTGAGGTAGGATGCCATAAGCCAACAAGGTGAGGTGGCCAAGGAATTAATAACAGAGTGGTAGGAAGTAAAAACTAGGATAAGGGATCTCATTAGCATTTTAATTAGGAACAAGATTCCTAAATTCAAATATATTATCCTAGCTCACCTAAAATCCATATTAAGAATAGTAGAGGATAAGATCTAGAGTCTAAGTGCATGGACAAAGAATTTGGATAGACTCCTAGCTGATGGTAATGAATTGATCACTAGGATTGAGTATCTCCTTAGCACCATACTGGCTAATCCTATCAAAACTATAGCCTTAGGGATTATTGATGATATAGAGTACAAACATAGAGTCACTTTAGTGATGAATGAAGTAAAGTGAAAAATATAGGGAAAATTAGGTAGTGATAATGGTAGGATTTTAGGCATGATCTTCATGGTAGATGAAAATATTTCAAAATCTAGGAGCATAAAAGAAGTTATGGATAGAGATGATAGGCACCTTGATGACCTAGATAATCAAGAAGATGTCTACCCCCTAAAGCCAGTTGTGGATCTAGAGTTTATCAAAGAACAACATCAAAGGGCCATGGAACTTCTACAAGAACAACAAGGAGGCCCTTCAATAATGGGTCCACAAGCTTAGTTAATATTACTTTTTTATAAAACATTGTAATATTTTAAATAGGGAATATTATTTTTTAAGGCAGATCCTAGTCTATTAGCGTATTGCCTCTAGGTCAGTCTAGTGTAGAAAAGCAAATGTATTCTAGAGATTTCTAAAGACAATTATTGTTATCTTTTGTAAACTTTGTATCTTGTAACTAATCAGTATAATGCCTTGCCTTTCTATAAAAGGTAGTATTACCATTTGTAAAAGGGAGATATTTTATCAAATTGGTATACTTTTGATCAATTACTACTATCAAGGAATTCTACAAGGATTGTCCATATATGATATGTCAATTGTTAATATATATTTTCTCTCAATTGCTAGTTTGACATCTTAAATTTGAATAGTTTCTTTTAATTCTAGGTTACATATTTAATCACAAGGTTTCTAATTTGTACATATGCTAGATTGATTGTAGGATCTTGAGATTTTCTTCACTTCATTTTTCTCTATATTCAGATGTGCAAATTCTATTTGATTATAGCAATAGATATTTAACCTAGTCCTCACTTTTGATTCTTTACATCATCCTTCAAAGTTTGCCTAGAATATAGTGAAATATTAGATTAATCTATTTTCACTATATATTGGTTTGAATGCATACTCAGTTACACTTAAAGCTTTTTCATGATATTTGAGTCAAAGATAAACAATCACTTGGTCTCTTTCTACCCTGCTTTTCTCATTTGCTCCCTTTTTAACCATATCATTATATCTTAGATCTCATTATAAATATCCACATATATTAATATATAGATTAAGTTTTGATCATAAATCACTAATATTAGCATAGATACTAGAATTTCATAGAGAATTGGACCTTGATGGCTCCCAACCATTAATTAATATAAATTTGTGGGGATAGTTAAACATTACTTTGCCACTATTTCACCATAGGTAACATTAAGCTACCACAACCTAGTACTCATGCTCTAAATTCCTAGAATTCTAAAATGAGAAGTGTTCTTGAACATTAAGGACATATGTGGTACACATAGAGGCATCAACAAGTATTATTGGTGCTAGAAAGAGGGCCATCTATGTGAATTGGTTGGATCTTTGATAATCTTAGCATGTTTAATCTAATATTGATGTTATATTTGCACTTTTAAGTAATTATTTGCTTAGAATTATAAATATCAATGATTTTTTGTGGTCTTTAACATATATTTATGCTTCCTCTAGACAAAGATCAAAGTTCTTTGATGTTTGATGCTTAGTTTTGGTGAATATAGATTAATATTTGAAAGCTCATGGTATTTGAAGTTAGAATAGCCTATTTTGATCAAATATTGTCTTATCTTACATAGATCCAAGTTTATTTGAGCTTAAAGGTTTAAAGATAGATCATATTTTCATAATTGGACATATCTTTGAGCTATATTAGGTAGAGATCAACATCTTTTACTATTCTTTACACAATATTTGTAAAATAAGATTAATGTGCAGGTTTAGTCCTTGTTCCTTATAAATATTGACTTGACACATCATATTTGAAATAGGATCTTCAATGTTCAAGTTGGAATTAGCGAGTATTCACATAAGATCACACTCAGAGACTAGAGAGACTTTGCTTGAACTTAAAGTTCATAGGAGAGCCAAGAGGTACAAAGGTAGATGCATGAGATCCAAATCTTTGCCAAATTCACCTATTCAAGGTACCTTGGCCTTAAATATTCATCCAAGTATGGCTTGGTTAGGAGACTCTTCAATCAATATGTTAGGTGTGGTATATTATCTCCCATGTAACCCTAAGAAATACTTACCAACATTTATTTCAACTGGTATCATGATTGTTGAAGAGCACATTAAGTCCTTAAAATCTGCCTTAAGGTTACTAAATGTTTTGCATGAGGATGTATCTTGTAGGTTATTCCTCTTTACCATGTTGCTTATGAATGGTTTTTAAACTTGCCTAATAATTATATCACTAGTTTTGATGGTTTTACTAATGTTTTCATAAATCAATTTGGTAAAATTTTTAGTCCATGTGTCATTTACCATCAATTCACCCCCATTAAAAGAGATTCAAGTGAGCCCATAAGGTCCTTTAATACTATGTTTTAGAAAATTTATAATAGGACCATAGAGCCTTATAAACCTAATGATGTTTTAGATCTATAAATTTACAAGGATGTAGTAGATCCCATGACTTATGTATTCCTAAAAAGGTCTATTCTAGTTATAATTTCATTAGCTAGGGCTTATTATAAATCAATTATCAAATGCATCCCCAAGGACAAATGGCCTATTCTGTTCTAAACATCAACCCACATATGCCCATGCTAAACTTATTTCCCAATAACAAATAGACTATCTCATCATGAATCAACTCCAAAATATCAATAAATTACATTTGAGTCATGTTGTTCCCAATCAAAACCTAGGATTATTGAGTCATCTTGCCACTAATGGCTTCAATGCAAATGATCAAAGATCTATAGTACTAACTACTAATGTTAACAATAACTAGGTACATAATTTTGAAACTCCCAAGAATGAGAATGAGTCTATCTTGAAAATGGTCCAAAAATTAAGCACTAATTTCCTTTAGTTTCATAAACAAGTAGGTAATACTAGAGAAAAATATAGTAGGAACTTCTCATTTCAAAGGTTTAATAGGACAAACAATAGATTTCAAAATGATATTTTTCATAATAATAGGAATAATGAACCATTTTTTTAAAAGAAGACTATGGACATTAGTCTTCCTAATATAGTGTTGCCTGATTATTATAGAGTGTATTACATAACTAAGCATAAAGAAATTAATTATGATGAGTTTTTAAAGCTTTTAAGGATTTCCAAAAGGAATTGGATACATTTTAAATGGCCCTAAACAAAGATACTGGTAAAGGTACTTCTGGATCCATATCATCTGATCAAGCCTTCATGGTGGAGACTTTTGATTTCCCTTTTCAAGAGGAGAATGAACCTAATAAGATCCTTGAGGATATTCAAGCCTTCTAAAAATTCTTGAAGAAGACTTATCCATTGAGGAATAGAGAGTAGAGGTAGACCTTGACTACCTCAATGCCTCTAAATAACTTTGGAACTCCTCTAGATACTTCTTCAAGTAATAATTTAGAACCACCCAAAGGGAGTACCTCTTAGCATAATAGTGTTATTCCTAGTTATTTTAATAAAACTAGATATAATATTACTGAGGACATGAATAAAATAAAGGCTAACATTACACTACATGAATTGACATAAATTATAGAATAAAGGGACCTTTTGTTGAAATCACTGTCAAAGAAGTCTAGTAGACCATCTAAGGTTGATCATGCTAATGTGACTATACACAAATCTAAGGTAGAGTCTCCTCTTTTCTTTCTCACTATCAAGATGTTTGGTAAGAACTTACATAATTATTTATTAGATTCTAGAGCATCTACCAATATCATGGCAACATGTATTTGCAAACAACTTGGCTTGACTATTATTAAGCCTAATAGAGTTGTAACTTAGTTAGATAAATCCAAATTCAAGGTAATCAATGAAATTTTAAATGTTCATATGAAATTGGACTATTATCTTAGGGTAAAACAATTCATTAATATCCAAGTTGTTGATATTTCTCATGAATATGAAATCTTGCTAAGCAGGGAATGGACCAAGGCTTTGAATGGCTACATGTTCACAAGTTGCTCACATTTATGGCTACCTTGGAAGGGAGTGCCAAATCAAATCAAGGTTGAGAGAGATCCAAGGATGAATCATATGATCATCGAGTATAATGTTGTAAATGAGAGGGTTGACATTATTGACTTAGACTTAAGGGTTTTCACCCTAGAGGTTGCAAAGGTATATGATCCTAAGAATAATCAGGTTGTTCCTAGATTATAAAATTTACATTTTGATGGTGCTAGGTGTAAGGAAAGGTCTAGGGTTTGTGTTATCCTAATTGATCCTAGTGTAAAAGGACACCATTCCTTCTATAGACTCCAATTTCCATACACTAACAATATTAATTAATATGAGGTCCTTATCCTAAATTTTCAATTTGCTATAAATAATAAGGTCAAAGAACTACTAGTCTATGGAGATTTAGAACTAGTAGTCAATCAGGTGAGAAGCAAATATCAGTTCAAGCTCTCATACCTTAATAGGTATAAGTTTAGTGTCTAGGGTCTTCTTGAGTCTTTTGATGCCTTTAAAAATGTTTGCATACATAAATAGGAGAACCAAGCTACTAATGAGTTGGCATCTACTTCAACCAACCTCATGCCCAACCAAGACTCACTCAACTTTAGTATTGATCTGACACCTTATCCTTCAATCCCTGATAATGCAAACCATTTTTAGGTCTTTAGTGATGATCAATAGATATTATATTTCATAAGTAAATTTGGAGAATTTTAGGCTTAGATCATTGATGAGATCAATGAAAATGTACTTAAGAAGGACAAATTTGATGGTAAGGTCATTTAGTTTAATGATAGTAAAATCCCTAAAGGCTTAATTTCCTTAAAGAGGCTATTTGACTAAGATAATCTAGTTGAGGTTCCAAAGATTCCTAAGGCAAGCAAAAAGGACTATCATGAAATGTTTCTTGGTCCCCAAGATCAACCCTAGCTGTTGAACATGGGAAATCCTACACTAGTATTGAGAACAAGAAGGCCAAAGAGTTTCTAACCAGGTATAACGATGCCATAGCTTGGTCTTATGATGAAATAAAATATTTTATTTAAGGGTTATCACCCATATTTTACCCCTTAAATAATGTTTTAAGCCCTGCAGACAAAAATCAAAGACCTATGAACCTTGTCTTAGAACTAATTATCTTTAAAGAGGTCAAGAGATTACTAGATGCTATAATTATGTTTCCTATTAGGCACTCTACTTGGTTGGATAATTTGATGCCAGCCAAGAAGAATAATGGTGGGATTAGGCTATGCATTTAATTTAAAAATTTAAATAAAGCATATAAAAAGGATAATTATCCTCTTCCTTCTCTTGACCAAGTGATTCAAGTTATCTTAGGTTCAGCTATGATGTTTTTCCTTGATGTATTTTTAGGTTACAACCAGGTCTTGGTTGATAGGGAAGATAGGATGAAAACAACATTCAAAACCAAGTGGGGGACCTTTACTTACAAAATAATGTCATTTGGGTTAAACAATATAGGATTTAATTTTCAAAGGGCTATAGACCATGCATTCCAAGGCCTAATTGGTAAGTGTATTTTCATATATATATATATGAATGATCTAATAGTTTTTTCTAAAAATAGGGAAGATCACTTTATGCACTTACAAAAAAATTTGAAAGATGTAGAAGGTATGGAATCTCCATAAACCCAAATTAAACCATCTTTTGTGTTACTAAAGGAAAATTGTTAGGTCATGTAATAAGTAAGGATGGGATGTCTATAGATCCTAAAAGAGTGGAAGCTATATCTAGAATAAAGCCTCCAAACAATAGAAAAGAACTAAAGTTCATTTTTGGCTTTGTAGAGATTATCAAACCACTGAATGACATGATAAAGAAGGATGCCAAAGTCACTTGGAATGAAGAGTCGATAAAGGCATTTAATGATATCAATAAATCCATTATCCAAGCTCTAGTCTTGATAAGTTTTGACTTTTCAAGGGACTTGTATCTCTACTCTTTTGCATCTAACCATACTATGGATGAAATTTTAACTCAAAAGATTGATGGGTGTGATCACCCAATTGATTTTATGAGTACTAACTTTAAGAATATTGAGTTAAACTATTCATATACATTAGTCAAGGCAATAAATAAATTTAGGCACTATATCCTTAGAAATAAGGTGCATGACATTTTACCTAACCCTACCACAAAGCTTATGATGAGAAAGAATGAGCTTGGAGAACATAGAGGTAAGTGGATGTTATTTTTGAAATAATATGACATAAAAATGAAGATATAAAAATTAGTAAGGTGATAAAAATTGATCCAAATGATTACCAATACCATCCCCAAGATGAGTAGTATGCAAGTCGATCAATAGAGTTTTCAAGCTAGTGAGTGGTATTATTCCATCATACATTTACTAATTAATGGTACTTGTCCTACAAGACTATCTAGGGACAAAAAGAGAGCACTAAGACTAAAAGTAGCCTATTATCTGATCAAATATAGGATCTTTTATAGAAGGAACTTTGAAGGAGTCTACCTAATATATGTCTCACAAGAAGAAACCACCCAGATCATGAGTACCTTCCATGAAAAACTAGGTAGTGGACATCCATCTGGGAGAACCATAGCCCACAAATCTTTAGAGATGGATACTATTGGCCAACTATTTTCAAGGATTCCCATAAGCATGTAAGGGAATGTGACTCATGTCAGATTTTTAGCACAAAGGAACCAAAGGTAGTAATGCCTTTACAACTAGTTATGGTTGAAAAACCATTTGCATAATAGGGATTGGATTTTGTTGGGGTGATCAACCCCAATTAATTTGAAGGTCACAAGTATGTCTTGACTGCCACAGATTATGGCATAAGGTGAATTGAAGTTGTAGCCATCAAATAATGCAAAATTAAGGAAGTGATCAACTTCTTGAAGGAGAACATTTGTACTAGATTTAAAACTCCAATCTCTATGATGTGTGATAATGGATATGCATTTATATCCATTGAGATGATATAATGAGCCTATGACAATGGTATTTCTCTCAAGTTCTCATCCAACCATTATCCCCAAGGAAATGGTGTGTCTAAGTCTACCAATAAGAACCTAATGAAGGTAATCAATAAATCTATTGAAAATAAGCCTAGGACTTGGCATAAAATACTCAAATATGTCTTATGGGTAGATAGGATAAGGATTAATCAAGCTCTAAATGCATCACCCTTTTTATTGGTGTATGGCCAAGAACTAATCTTTCTTATCACTTTCAAGGTGCCCATAAAAAAATTCATGCAAGAGTATATGGAGAAGGATCAAGAGCTTGAAAATTCAAGATTTATACACATTAATCCAAATCAAAGATGAAAGAGAGCAAGATTTAACTAATTTTAGTAGGCATCAAACCACAATTAAGAGATGGTTTGACAAAATATCAAAGATCAAAGTTTTTAGATAAGGGGACCTAGTTCTCCTTTGGGACAAAGCATATATGATTAAGGGCAAGCATGAAAAGTGCACACCTATATGGATTATCCCCTATTGGATTGTAAATACACTAGGAGATAACACCTTTAAGCTCAAGGACTTGTAAGGAGTAGATTTTACATTTCCCACCAATAAACAATACCTCAAAAATTAATTTTTTTCTGCTCCCCCTGAATTATTTATGGAGTAAATTTTTAAGATGGTTAGGATTAAAATAGGTAGGTTAGTTAGTTTCTTTCAATTCTTTCTTCTTATCCCTTTTTTGTATATAAGCATTTATATGTGTGTTTGCTTTTATTTTATTTCTTGATTTTCTATTGTGTGTTTATTTCTGTTGCCTTGATCCTTGATTCTAATAAGTCCTTTTAGACAACCTTGAGATTAAAGCTTATTTATTTGATTGAATTCCCATGGATCAGAAACAAGGGTATAAACGTAATACATATGCTAACCATGGTTCTAAAATGTGAGTCTCGTGTTATTATTTAAATAAATTTGTAATGACCAATAAAATAAGCCAACTATTCTAGGTGAAATTAAGCATTATCCTGACCTAAAAATTATTTTTAAAAAGATTTATACTTATAAGTTCCAATTAAAATCTATTGAGACACAATCATACATGCACTTAATCAACATCTTTTCTTGGAATAATGGTTGTAGCCATACATGATTTTTTAAGGTTCTAACACTTGACCAGATCCTTAAACCTAACTACGTTGGTTCTTAACCTTGGTGAAAGCATAAAAAATAAAAAAACAAAAAAAATAAGAATGAAATGCAAAATCAAAAGCTTTTAAGGCATAGGTAATTCTGGTAACCTCTATCAGGGATATGAATGCCTGAATGTAAGTGGATCAAAGCTTTGAGTGGATCTAAATGCATCTATGTCAGGGCTATGGATGCCTAGATGGTAGTAGAGAAATTCCCAATCCTTATTTGATCTAGAGTCATGGTTCTTCATGAATATCTAAACATGCTCTAAGTTAGTGTTAATGATTAAAGATAAGGAACCTAGAAGTTATCTCCTAAATCTCATGACAAATAGTAAGTAGAATCAAAACACACACATAGTATGATTATGCCTTATTTTTGATCCCAATTATACAAGAACAAGGTTTTTTTCAACCATAAAACTAATCTAGATAATGGCATTGATCAAATGGAGTGGATGACCTAGTTTTTGTCTAAACCAAACTCTCTAAGTTCTAACATATTGCTATGTTTCCCCTAGAAGTCACCAATTTTTGAGGTCAACATACCCTTATTTTTTGAAAATTAGGACCCTTAAGATGTTTTAAATCTTAACCTTGCAATAATAGACTATTTTGGATATTATTTAGAATTTGAAGATTATCTACTCAGTATGATTATGCCTTATTGTTGATCCCAATTATACAAGAACAAGGTTTTTTTCAACCATAAAACTAATCTAGATAATGGCATTGATCAAATGGAGTGGATGAACTAGTTTTTGTCTAAACCAGACTCTCTAAGTTCTAACATATTGCTATGTTTCCCCTAGAAGTCACCATTTTTTGAGGTCAACATACCCTTATTTTTTGAAAATTAGGACCCTTAAGATGTTTTAAATCTTAACCTTGCAATAATAGACTATTTTGGATATTATTTAGAATTTGAAGATTATCCACTCTATCAAACTTGGTTATTGATTTATGGTATATTTTAAGCTTACCTAACATTGCTAATGATTGGTCTTCATGTTTTTAAGTTGTAGGTCTCATGGATCCCTCACTAATGGTTCATGTTCTAAAAACCTAGCATAAACCCTTGGCTCATGTTTGAATTAAAATTTGGTGGGAACATTTGGTGGGATTAAATTAAATAAGTTTGGACTTAAGCCTAATTTTTATGTTAAGGATTAGTCATGTTTTTCAACATGATCAAACCTTAGCTTAAAAATTATGATTGGTCCACTTTTATTTTCCCATTTGTTCTTTTTTATTCCTAACCATTATCTAAATTTTATGTTAATGGGGTCCCTTTATGTCCTAGCGAGGTTCCTTTACTATTTCCTACTTAGCCTAAATTTTAAATATTAAGACTCCATCATATTTATTATCATGAACAAGACCTTAGTCTAAATAATTTAAGCCTAAGTTCCTATTTTTTCCTAAGTATAAATTAATTTCCTTGCATCTTACATTTCTAATGATTCATACTTCATCATGGGACTTGATCCAATAGAGCAAGGAAATCTTGGGTCTTAAATTAAAAAACATGCAACTCATAAGATCCAATGATTCATGCTTCTTCGTAGCCTCTTAATAAGATGATGTAAAGAACCATAAAAAAATTTAAGCACCCAGTCCTTTAAACCAATCATGTTTGAGATCTTAGATCACAATCAATGGTTCTCGCTTCATCATGGGCTGAAGATCAAATGAAGTGAAAACATCACTGAAAAGTCAAAATCCTAGGAGATTTGTGGAGTCATCATTCAACACTCCCACATTTAAATATTAAAATAAAAGGGGCCCACATAATATAAGATACCAATCATGAGCAAGCTCTTGGATCAAGATTGGATGGCTCTCACTTCATCATGATTCTTGATCTAATAGAGTACATTGAGTCCAAGATCCTAGAAGGCCCTGTGGAGGTGCCAAGTGGCACTCTTGCATTGGGACACAAAAATTTTATGAGCTTAAATTTTATGTCCATGTGAGCATCATTTGATGCCTACGAGGACATATTGATTCCTACACAACCATCAACATCAAGCCCATCAAAACTAAGAAATTTATGAACTTAAATTTGATGTCCACAAGATTGTCAAATTTAAGCTAGTGAATTGTTATGTTCAAGACTAAGATAGACTCCAAATTATTGCTAAAATACTTATAAATTACTATGTAAATGATTAGAAACTTTCATAACATGTTAAAATACTTAAATTTTTTGAATTGCAAATGTTGAAATAATCTCATAGTTTAAATATATGAAAAATGAAATTAGTTTAAGTCTATAGCTTAAGACCCCCATTGCATTTAATCAATATCATGAACCTTAGGCTAAAGACTCATACTAAAATATATTTTAAAGGGGCCTTTACAACATCAAAAAAATGATTTTAAATGAAGGTTTTATTGTGTTTATTAATGCAATAAATACCTATGTAAAAATTTAGTATTTGATCCTTAGGCCATTTTGACCCCCCTTTTGGGGCATACTCAAAATTTTAGCATAATTATTTTATCCCAAAGTATGCATTGTGTTTACTAAATAGAACGTAAACTTTGACATAAAATATTCAGCCACAGTCCTCTTCATATGAATCTCGAAAGACTTAGTCATAAAATCATAACCTAAAGCTTATTTCATGATTGATAAACATGAAATAAACCTTAGCCTAAGATTTTAACCTAAGTCTCACCCTTAACATTGCAATAATTAAAATTTTTGCATCTTTTAGATCTTATGGTTTGTGCTTCATCACAGAAGGATGATCCAATGGCACGAGGTCACCAATGACTTTTCAACATAGCTCTAAGAGCCCACAGGTTCAATGCATAGTAGACACACATTCAATACATGAATAACAAAGGTACTAGAGCTCAGAAGGGCCATGGATGTGCAATTTGGCACAACCATAGGAATCAATATGAGGGGAACCAATAAACAAATAAGAGCTTGAATCAAAATTGATATCTCTCGCTAATCCAAGATTTTGATCTAATGGTGCTAAGTAAAAAGGCATTTTTACATGCCAATAGCTAGTGATTCAAAAGGCATTTACGAAAAATTTCATGAAAAGTACTAGATTGATGCCATATAAGCCCCACATGAGTAGAAAATGAAAAAATTAGAGATCTTATGTGCCTAAGAATGTGAACATTTAAGGCAAAGGTCCAAATCAAATCCAAAGCATGTATGAGCTGAAATCTAAATGAGATACCACCATTAAAGCTTAAAAGACCTAAAATTACATAAAATGACCCTAAATAAACTTAGATTTATTAATATTTAATTTATAAGAAGCTTAATTATGTTTTTTGAGCATGAAAGATATAACTAGAGACCATTTTCAATCCAATTGTGAAGAATTTTCAAGCACATAAGCCATGGCAGCTCAAAGACAATAATTAAGAGATGAGACATAGTTGTACCTATCTAAATAAAATGAAGGAAAGGTTTTCAAGGATAATAAGTTGGATTTCATAGCCCTAAATAATTAAAATAAGAATTGGTCTGAGATATTTTAGAACATAGAGGAGTTAAAGCCCATCACCAAAGAAGAGTAGAGAATTGTTGATGTTAGTAGACAATACTATGACTTGGTTGTGGTTCTGATGGTTGGCCTTCATCATGTTGTTTCCAAACCAAAGGTACTTCACTATATTGATGTCTTTGGTTCCATTTTTGTAAATTATAGAATTTATGGTGACTGGATTATCCATGAGGGGAGTTCTAGGAGAGTGGCCTACATTTCCCCACTATCCTTTGAAAAGTATTATAAGCTCCCAAAACCCCATGTCGACCTACCTACAATAAAAGGATAGACTAATAAGCATGAATTGGATTCCATCCTTAGACTATGGTTACTCTAAGGGAACCATGTGTTCTAGGACTTTGAGGGAAAGATCCCTAATGTTCAGTTTAGGGAAGGGATTATGGTAATCATGACCCTATTAAATAGAGTATCTAGAGCCCCTGTCACCACTTATGTCAACAAAAGATTGGTGTCCTACATCTAATTTATGGTAGAGAATAATCTCACCCCTCTAATTGGCTCTAATTAGAGATATGATCAGTGTCTTCTTAGGGAAACAGTTCATTGCTATCAAATAGAAGACAAGCAAGCAATTTTACATGATGTATTATCTACTAAATACCTTGCTAGTATCCACCAATATGCCCAACATCAATAATTGGTCTCTTCATGGTAGAACCATCATCTCCCACCACTACTCGAAGTTTTACATCTTCAAATATAGAAACCGCATGAAATTCATATGTGACTATGTCTATCTTGCATTTTTGGAGGCCATTATAGGTATTCCCATATCCAGGATTCCCATTTTGATCAATAAATATGTATAAATAATGGAAGAAATCTAGTTTTACCTAGATTACATAGTTATTATAATTGAATGAATTTTAACCCAGCCATATAAGTTGCCTATCTACATTCCACATAAGCTATTAGAATAGGAAATTGCATCTCAACTCCTTCATAGTGTTGATGGAGTATGTACAGAGAAAAGGAAGGGTCTACACCATCCCTTTCCTTTGATAATAATAATAATAATTTTACAATATTGGAAGCAAGTGGACACCATGTCCAGGCATAGGGACTCTTTTACATTTCAATTAGATGATCTTAGATAGTGGAATTTTTAAAATGTATTGGGCTCATATTTAAAGAATAAAAAACTACCCAAACCAATCTATGAGCATGAATTGGGCCATCATGACACCTTGTACATAAAGGCCAATAATTTTGAGGAAGTATTGACAAAGTTTAAGGGAACTAACCTTAATCTTGTACATAGATTGACCAGTGATAGAAAATTGGTAGGGGACATATGGAAGATGCATCCCCTTCAATACCATTTATTACTTGGACCTTTTAGGCCACATAAGTAACAACCCTAGTTAGAGCCACCACATCCCCAATCACCAATTATACATGGCACTGATAAGGATAAATTGGAAGAGAGATCAGGTGAGTAACCTTCATCTTCAACCCCTCTTGATAGACCATCATCCCCAGTTGAGCACTTGGATATGATTGCCCTTGAGCCTGATGAAATATTAGAGGCTGCCCTCAAGGTCCTTGGTGAGTCATATGGATTCAAATTTTAAGAACAAGTTGAAGAGGCTCAAATTGAAACATAGAAAGCTAAGCAAGAAGAGAAAGGGAAATAAGTAGCCTTTGATATGGTCCGAATGGCACAAATATAAAAGAGAAAGGTAGAGTTGTCATTAGTCTCTATTGGATCAAGGAAGAGGCCAAAGATAACTCTCATTCATCCCACAAGTGAGATTATCTTGTTTAGTGAAGAGTTCCCCATTCATGAACCAATTATCCCTGATTAGTTTGTCTATGGGAAATTACAGAAGATCCCTTACCACTCTCACTCTTAGGCCTTGACCTAATCCATCAATGTTGATGTACATGAATAAATCAAGCCATGGATAAGGGATTTAATTAAAGAATAGGAATAAAGAATAATTATGACTACTATAGGCCCAAATGATAAGAATATGGATGCTCTAGTAGCATCATGTAACACAAGGATAGAGGTCTCACAACCTCTAAAATTCATAGAGACATCCACCACTATGAAATTCAATCCAGAGATAGCTGGATTGGAAAGGGTCACAACAAGGAAAGAAATGGTAGGAATCAAGTTTATTTTCCATAAGGTGGAGCTCATTACAGTCTTAACCCTAGTTGGAGGAAAATAACACTTTGAGGTTCTTATCCATGAGGAAGATATTGAAATCTTATTAGAGGCTCATAATTCCCAAGTTAGAGTTAGCATCAGGGGCATGAAATAGAGGATTCATAATTTGGAAAAGGAAAAATAAAACTTAGAGACACATGCCATTTTATTAGTGTTTGATGCCATAATAAACATGTTTGAGACATCATTATTTGATATGTTTGATTCTTTGAAATAAATAAAGATGAGGTAAAATGCCTTAAGACAATAAGGTGAGGTAGCCAAGGGTTTAATAATAGGGTGGTAGGAGGTAGAAACTAGGATAAGGGATCTCACTAGCATTTTAATTAGGAACATGATTCCTAAATTCAACTCTATTAGCCTAGATCACCTAAATGCCATATTGGGAATAGTTTTTGACAAGATCTAAAATTTAAGTGCATGGATAAATAATTTGGATAGACTCCTAACTAATGATGAGGAATTGATCCCTAGGATTGAGCAACTCTTGGGCACTATAATGGATAATCCTAAAAATATTATAGCCTTGGGGATTATTTATGATGTAGCATATAAACACAGAGTCATTTTAGTGATGAATGAAGTAAAGGGCACAAGTTAGGGAAAATCAAGCAGTGATAATGGCATAATTTTAGGCATAATCTTCATGACAAAAGAACAGATTGCAGAAGCTAGGAGCATAAAAGAAGTTATGGCTAGAGATGATAGGGACCTTGATGACCTAGCTGATCAGGAAGAGGTCTACCTCCTAAAGCTAGCTATGGATCTAGAGCTTATCAAAGAACAACATGAAAGGTCCATATAAATTTTGAAAGAACATCAAGGAGACACTTTGGTACTGGGTCCACCAGCTTAGTTAATATTCCCTTGTGTTGTAAAACATTGTAATATTTGAAATATGAAATATTATTTTATAAGGCATAAACTAGTCTATTAGCATATTACCTCTAGGTTAGTCTAGTGTAGAAAAGCAAAGGTATTCTAGATATTTGTAAGGATATATGTCCTTATCTTTTGTACACTTTATATCTTGTAACTAATTGGTATATTTCCTTGCCTCTTTATAAAGGGTAGTATTATCATTTGTAAAAGGGAGAGATTTTGATAATATTGGTATACTTTTTAGCAATTAATACTATCAAGGAATTCTACAAGGATTGTCCATATATGATGTGTCAATTATTAATAATGTTTTTCTCTCAATTGCTAGTTTGGCATTTTAAATTTTAATAGTTTCTTTGAATTCTAGGTTGCTTCTTTAATCACAGAATTTCTAATTTGTGCATATGCTAGATTAGTTGTAAAATCTTGGGATTTGCTTCACTTCATTTTTCTCTATATTCAGATGTGCAAATGTTATTTGATTATAGTAGTAAATCTTTAAAGTAAACATGTTTCTCACTTGTGATTCTTTACATCATCCTTTGAAGGTTGCGTGATGTATAGTGAGATCTAAGCTTAAGTTATTTTGGACTATATATTGTTTTGAAAGCATACTCAGTTCCAATTGAATATTTTTTATGATATTTGAGTCAAATATCAGTAATAACTTGTTCTCTTTCTACCCTACTTTTCTCATTTGATCCTTTTTTAACCATATCACTATAGCTTAGATTTTATTATAAATATACACCTAGATTAGTCTGTAGCTTAATTTTTGATCATAAATCACTAAGTATTAGCATAGATAGTAGAATTTCACAAATAATTGGACCATGATGGTTCTCAACCATCAATTAATATAAATTTATGGGGATACTTAAACAATTCTTTGTCACTATTTCACCATAGGTAACATTAAGTTGCCACAACCTACTATTCATGCTTTGAATTCCTAGAATTATAAAATGAGAAGTGTTTTTGAACACTAAGGATATATGTGGTATACATAGAGGCATCAAAATACCTCACATATAGTCTCAAATTAGTATTATTCCATTTAGAGCTCTCTTAGAAACTCCCCTATGTTAGCTATTGAGCTTTTATTTTAGTTATGTTTCAAATATTGTCTTGGTTTTCTTCTCTTGATTTGGTTTTGTGTCATTATCCCTATTGGTTCTTCATTGGTTTAAATTTTATATTGTCTCTCATGTTTCTCTTATTTTATTTCATCCATGGCCAACCTCCCACCTTTGGGATGCCAATCCCATCAGATTCAAAACCTTATCCTTGAGCTCATTCATGAGTAAGCCACAGCTATAATGGAACACCATAGACATCGTACGATCAAAGAGGTTCCCTTGACCTAGCATGGTGGTCTTCACCCTCTAATATTATAAAGGGAATAAGATTGGCAAGACTAAAACCAATAGACTCAATCTCCATTTCACCAGTGTGAGTTTTATTCATCTAAGGATGTTTCTTCTCAGTCTCATGCTACATCTCATTCACCCATTTGAGGTGACAAGGATCCCCTTGCATGACTAGAACCTAATGAGCTATGCACAATCATTGATGATTGCTACATATGCCTTCAGGTTAATGAAGTGCATCTTTCTCTCTCTAAGATTCAATGACATGCTTCCTCTAGAGACAAAGCTCACACCCATTTAGTTTTGAGTGCCTTGACTAGTTCTCATGTGAGTTCCCTACCTTTTTCTTGATAATATACTCTATAGTAAAAACCCCTTCATTTCCATGTTATGGGTTTAAGTATTCTAAATCGGTGAGGTATCTCCTTCACTAAGACTCCTCCCATCCTCCTAGCCTTTCCTTTAGAGTTACTTATGAGAATGTTGATTTTGATCAAATTCTATAAACTACAGATGTATGGGATGCCTATCTGAAGCATCAACACCCTCTAGTTGACCCTCATTTGATGGCACATGACTAACATCATGGGACTTAGGTCATTGTGATCATTTTCATGAGCATGCCATATTGTCCCATCATCCCCATGGATAATGGTACCCTTCTCATGGTCATTCCCCACCCTATGGTAGAGATGATTTTCAACATGAACATCTCCCATATAAAGAGTTGCCTCAACATTTTCTTCTCCATGATCATGGTTATGATGATGTCTATTAGCATAGGAAACATCATCACCATCACAATCCCCCTCTTGGAGCTCATCACCAACCTATTATCAATACTACCTATGAAGATATCCATTAAAATAGTCTAGCCCTTTGGGTGCATGTTATTCCCCTTCATACTCCTATCCTAAACTATGTAATTTCAATGGGACTTAGGTTATAGTCCTATAAATCATATTACAACATTCATGATGACATGTATGGATTGGGAACATGATGAAGGCATGATGTTAAAGATCTTTAGTTATTCTTTATGAGCTAAAGCTCTTGTTTGGTTTAAGAATCTACCTCTTGATTCTCTCTCTATTTTTTAGCTCCTTCTAGAGGAATTCCTCTAGTAATTTGATATATAAATACCTTTCAACTTTGGCATCTAATCACTCACCTCCATGGTGTAGGCCAAGGGTTAGTCAAAATTTGATTTTATGTGTAGGTGGCATTCAGTCATCCATTCATGCAAAACCAAGTTCTCAAATGATCAACTTTATGACATGTTCATTTGAGCATTGAATTAGGAGTCTCACCTTGATGTACTCGAGTGTGAGCCCACCTTGTATGATGAAGTTGTTAAAAAGTGTATAAATATTGAAGTATTTGATGTGTGTACAAGCATATAGCCCATACCATCCCAAAAGTCATCATCTTCATGTGATCATAACTATAATGTGATTGGTGATAATGTCATTGATTCTCCTCCCAAAAAGAAGGACAAGAAGGATGGCCGTGAGGTGAATGATTTAAACAAGAAGCCAACTAAAAAGAAGGATTTTGAATCAACTATAATAAAATAATAGATGGTGTTTCCTTATGACACCACCAAGTTTTACAATTTTTATTAGATGAATGAGCATGATGATGCCAATTGTGCTACCTAAAAGTCTAGTGCACAAGCCTCACCTCTATCTTAGGTTTTTCCTCTTATGGAACCCAACTAAAAATTGAACGTTTAAGGATCCTCTACTTGACCATGATAAAGAGAAGAAAAATAATAAAATGAAGAAATCAAAGGCTAAGGCCCCTCATTCACCTTCTTGCACTTCCACCTCTTTTGACTCCTCTTCCAAAGCTAACCCAAGAGGGAAAGCCAAGCATGAGAGTAGCAAGGTCACTATTGTTATTGACATATAATCTACTAGGTATGAGTCTTTAATGAACATGTGATTAGGTTGGGTCACCAACCTTGTTGGATATATTAGTGGTTCTAGGCTTCCCATCTAACCCATTGGGGTAGGGAACCCCAAAGTCAAATTTAAATTTCCATGTAACATCCCTCCCTAGGATATAAAAAATCCTTACTCCATCATAGAGGAGTTATAAGGCCTCTCGACTAGGATATCCATTTGGGACCTTCTTCACCTTTGTCTTGAACAAAGGGGCCTCATCTTTGATGAGATTGGTCTCTCTTTTGAGGGTCAATTGTAGGATGACATTGAATTTTTATTCAACTCTAATGCATTTGAGTACACCCTCCTTCCCATCCTATCTTTTAACCCCACCTCTTTGCCAAACACTTTGGTTCTAGTAAAGAGGGCTTAGTTACTTCTCTATATTGAGACCTTTATCAGTTACTATCATGTTAAGAGATGCATCATTAATGGAACTACATTGAATATCATGCCCCTACATGTGTTCAATGAGTTTTGGATCAGTCAAAATAATCTCTCCAATTCTCATCACAACTATGTTAGTTTCAATAAAAAAATAGTTATGCTACTAGGGAATATGAAGCTCTAGATTAAGTTTGGCCCCAAGATAGTCAGGATTGAGTTTTATGTGTTAGACTTGGATCTTTCATATAACATCATTATTTTCCATCCTTGGAATGCTATCATGTAGGCCATCGTGTCAACCACATTTTGCATGGTTTATTTCATGCATGAAGGTGAGGTTAATATCAAGGATGCTGACTTAAATCCCTAGCCATTACTTTACATAAAGATAAAACCCTCAGGCAAGGATTTTCCTATCTCCTCATGGGTCTCTATGTATTCCCACACACCCCCTACTTTTGAGTCTCATTTCCTCAAGGATGAATGTTTTGATTTAGTTAAATATCAATTAGTGTTCATTCCTTTGAAGTCAAGCACATGGTGGCTAACTCCCTCTTCTACTCCATGATGTCAAGCCATATTTTCTATACTTAGAGACCTTTTTCAAGATGTTTCCTCAAACATTGTACTTATCCTCACATCATGCTTTTCCCATTAGAGTATAGGCTCTCTCAATGTATCTTGCACTAAGACCGTTCAAGTAGATAAGTTTAATCTCAAGTGCTATTTCATTCATGTTATGACATGAAACCTATTCAAGGAGAGAAAGGAATACATCAAACTCATGTAGGATTTTCATAAGTACCATTATCCCCTTGATTTTTTAGGTTTAGATATCTCTCATTGATGGCTTAACCCTTGACATTACCATCATGAATGTCCTAGAAGTTGAACCTAAGGTGTTAGATCGATCAATCTATCCCATACCTAAGTGTTTTGAGGAAGGTAATGCTATGGATGTTGAAGGATCCATATATGTCAATTTGGGCACTTAAGGAAGGCCAAATACCATCAATATTAGTTATATCCTTGCTCTAGAAGAAAAAAAGGTTTTGGTTGACTTCTTACACAAATTTTTGGATGTATTCAATTGGGAATATGCTAATATGAAGGGAATAGATCCAAACATTATTTTCCATAACCTTTTTATGGATTATGGGACCCATTTTATTTGCTAAAAGTAATGACAAATGGTAGTTAAAGTCTCCCAGTTAGTCAAGGTTGAGATTGAAAATCTCATCTGAGTTGGTTTCATGCAAACTATTGACTACCCCTGTAGGGTTTCCAACATCATCCCTATTCTTAAAAAGAATGGAGAAATTTATATTTGCATCAAATTTTAGGATCTTAATATGGCTTATCCAAAGGATAATTTCCCTATTCCTTTGATCAACCAAATTGTTGATTCCATAGCTAGTTTTGATATCATGTCCCTCATGGATGGTTTCTTTGGGTACAACCAAATTTATATTGCACCCAAATACCAATACAAGACAACATTCACTACCCCATGTGGTACCTTATGTTATGCCATCATGCCTTTCAGTCTAAAGAATGTTGGGGCTAGATATTAGTGTGCCATGACCCACATTTTTTAGGACATTATCTAGAAGATTATTAAATTTTATGTCATAGTCTCTTCAATAAATATTGTAATCAGTATGAACATGTGTGAGACCTTAAGATCATATTTGAGTTTCTCAAATAGTATCACATCAACCTTAACCTTGAGAAGTTCATTTTTGATGTCTCCACTAGAAAGCTTCTTAGCTTCCTCATTTCACAAAGGAGCATTGAGGTGGATCCAAAGAAGATCAAGGTGATCCTTGAGATGTCTCCACCTGAAAGCTTAATAGCTTCCTCATTTCACAAAGAGGCATTCAGGTGGATCCAAAGAAGATCAAGGTGATCCTTGAGATGCATCCACTATGTAACCTCATTTATTTATAGTCCTTCCTTGGAAGGTTCAACTTCTTTAGACATTTTCTTAATGAATATGATCAAAAATCCATACCCCTCACACATATCTTACATAAGAACATGTATTTATTTTGGTATTTTAAAGTCCAAGTAGATTTAGAGAAATAAATGTGCATACTTCATAATCCTCCCATCTTGATGGCACCCATTGAGGGTTACTAGTTCATCTTGTACACCTCTATCACTGATCTTTCCATTAGAGGCATGTTATGTCAAAAGGATGACACTAATAGAGAGAGTTTTTTACTAAATCTCTCAAATTTTAGTTGACCCTAAGCTAAATTACTCTCTTGTTGAGTGGTAGTGCCTCTACCTCATCTTTGATATGAAGAAGTTGAGATATTCCATGTTGGTCCAAACCACCAATGTGATTTTAAAGTCTGGTCCACTCTACTACTTGCTTGGCAAGACACACCTTACTGGTAAGACTTTAATGTGCACTATGTTTCTTCAAGATTTCAACCTCTACATTATTAACCAAAATTACACCAAGGGTTTGGTTGTATCTAAAAAACTTGCTAAGTACCCACTACCCAATCCTAGCATAAAATTGGTTAATGATGCCTTTCTTGATGAGATGGTCTACTCGATTCATTGAATTGAGGTCTTTGAGTGTGATTGGTGTCAAAAAATTATCTGTTAACTTGAGACTCAATATTATCCCATCGATTCTCATTCATAATAATGTTAGCAAATCCGTAAGCTTGTTATTCACTATACTATCATAAGTAGCATCTTGTTCAAGAGGGGTCTAGATGGTGTATTTATGTAGTGCATTTCCCCTAAGGATATTCATTTCACATTAGAGGAGTCTCACAAGAGTTTTTATGGTTTCCACCTAGGAGAGAAATCCATTGCTTAGTGTATTATCAAGATGGGATACTAGTGGCCTACTCTTGTTAAGGATTCCATCCAATACGCTAGGAAGTGAAAGATATGCCAAGTCACTAGGGATGACATCAGTGCCCTATAGGTATTTTATATTCCATTTTAACCCTTTATCTTTTCTTAGTTTGGGATCTCAAATTTGTTAGTATAATCATATAAAATGTGAAATTATATGACTTAGGCATGGCTAATAGTACCCAACTTATAGGTCCTTTTTCTTGTTTACTCAACCCTTCTCAGCTAGACTTTCACTAATTCCCAGTCACCTATAGATTCTCATACATAGATTTAGGATACCTAGAAAACACTCTTAGACCTGGAACCATCCCTTTAGGGATCATCTCCCTTGGAAAATAACACCCAATTTGGATAGGAGCACTAGAATTTAGGGGTGTCCTATTTCTAGCACTATTGTCCAAGTTCATTTTCACATATAACAATTAGTTTCTCCTAATTCTTTATCTTTTCCCCTCCCATCCTACTACAAGCTCATCTAACCCATGATCATAAATTTCCCTATAAAACTCCATTAAATTTATATTTATAAGGGTTTCCACTCATTCATATGAAAAAATCAAGAATACAAGCAAGGACATTCAAGCACTCTTCCCTATTCTTTACATATAGCCTTCAAAGACCAATTTAAGCCTATTTAAGCATTCATACCAATCCCTAGTCATCTAAAGTACATTTTATTTTTGCATCTAGTTGTATACATCACATAATTCCACCAAGCACTTTAAATGGGATAACTACATTAGCTTGATCCCTCTTTAGAGTATTGGTATGTAGGTAGTGTGTCTAGTGTATCCTTTACACACTAACCCATTCTTTTTTTCCCAATTTTTCTATATAATTTTAAGTATCAAGAGATCCTAAGGGTTTATACTATTTAATCAAACACATAGTTATCTCTAAAAAAAATCAGGATTTGATATTTCATTGTTAGGGTGTTATAGACCTACCGAGAAAAACCTAAAAAAACTAGACCACTAATACAAATCTAAAAGGGGAAAATAGATTCAAATAGTGGACTATAGTACCAATTATCAAGGTGTCCTAAGTTTTTCACTTCTAACTAATCCATAAACAAAGTTCTAGGTCATATTTACGATAGTTTGTTATCCCTGCACAACAATTTCTAGGTATTGAAACATTTGTTTCAACCTAGAATAAGCTATGTTTGATTTCTCTATATTTCTTGATATTTTTAGAAAAGATAAAATACATACATATTTTGAAATAATCAATATGTTTAAAAATTCATATTTATTTACTAATTTACATCTACTCAAACCTTTATTTGTTTAGTAATTAAACACAGAATTCCCAAAAAGAATAAAAAATTTGGTGAACCCAACTTACTTTGAATTTCTACACAAAAACCCTAGAAACCCTAGGGCTAATTATTTTTTATTTTTTGAATTTTTACCTATTTTTTTCTAAATTTAAAAATCATAAAACTATAAATTAATTTAAATATTTTCAATAAATTCACCAAAACCCTAGTTTTCACATACTTGGTCTTATTTGCATACAGACACTTTCAAACCACTAGGAAAAATATATTGCTAATTTTAGAAATATTTTCAAATTTTCCCTAAAATTTTAAAGCTAAATTATACAAATTCATGAAAAAAAATTAAATTTTATTATACTAAATTTGAAAAAAAATATTTTCAAACCCTAGTTTACACATATTAGGTCCTATTTGCATACAAATACTTTCAAACACTAGGAAAAATATACTACTAATTTTAGAAATATTTTTGAGATTTTTCCTCAATTTTTCAAAAGTAAAAGTACAAATTTTTGACAAAAATTTCAAATTACTACACTAATTTTGGGAAAAATCATTCAAAACCCTAGTTTCATCAAATACATTCTCAATTATTCTTTAATACTTTTTGCATATTTTTTTTAAAAATTGGTTGCATATTTAACTCAAAAAAATCAATTTTAAATTCAAAAGTTCATAGTATTTTGAAAAATACTTAGTTATATATAATAGATCCTTTTTTCTTATTGAGGTATAACCTTACATGTTTTAGAGTCCCATATCCTTTTCATGCATATTCTAGTTCCTTATTTAGATTATATCAGCTTAATCTTTTCTACTATTATCCAAGTTGTTTTCATTATGCTACCTAAATTCCTTGCATCTTTTCCCTCATGATGAAGTGCAAGACTTAGTGGTAATCCTCCAAAGTTCACCTAGATTCCTAAAACTCAACCATATACCATGGATAAACAACCAATTTAGGTTCGAATTATAGATTCTACACATCTATATTACACCAATTTCAATTAAGATAATTTTGATAAAGAGCAATATGAAAATAACAATGATGATGTACACACTGATGCTCATGTTCCACCACATTGGACTAGTGATCCACTTCCACCCATTGTCAATAATGAAGTCATGCTCAACATAGATTTGGTTTTATAAAATTTTAGAGAAAGGCTTAAGGAATAACCTAAATATCATACACTAATTTTACAATCTATCATGGAAATAAAAAAAGGCTAAGAAAGTTTAATCTTCCAGTCATTCAGAGTAGCCAATTATAAATGACACTAGGAGGGTGACTGTGTCTCAACAACCCCCTATAATAGGCCAACCTTCTTCTATGCCACCAGCTATAACTAGTACATCCACTTCTCCTAATGTAGTAGCCCTTGTGTAAGAGATAAGATCTCTTCAATCCAAGGTGTAACATTTTTAGCAAGGTACCACTAGACCTACACATGCATTAGATTCTTTTACACTTATGTATACACCATTGACATGTCACATTGCTTCTACACTATTGCCACAAGGATTTGTTCAAGCCAAGTTTACTCTTTATGATGACAAGGGTGATCTAGAGACACATTTGAGATCCTTTCATGTAACATGTTTGGATTATGTACCCAATGAATTGCTACTTACCAAAATCTTTCCATGGAGTCTAAATGATTATGCTCTACAATGGTTTTATAGTTTACCAAATTAGTTGGTCACAACATTCAATCCTTTAGCAAACATGTTCCTATCAAATTTTAGTATCAACATTGGTGATAAGGTCTCATATGAATAGATTACACAATAGAAACAAAGGCCAAATGAGCCTCTCACAGATTATGTTATTAGATACAATACTATTCTGGCTAAGTTAACTAGCCCTATAGTTGATCAAGAGCTATAGGACATCTTCAAACATATTGATGCAGGAGCATCTACAGGTGCATAGTATATTTCATTTTGTCTCAAGTATATTGAATGAGTTTTCCTACAAAAAGTTGTAATTCAAACTTTCAAATTGTAATTTGTGTTAGAGGAGGTTAATATTGTTGTAAAGAGTTAAAAATGATATTTTGGGAAAAATAAGCCATGACACCTTATCACCATATGGAATAAGGCAAGTCAAAACATAATTAGTGTGTATTAGTTGTTAGTGGAAGGATTCTTCAGTTGAAGGATGTTGTTGAGTCACTTTAGGAGGTTGTTGAAGCTATTGAGAAATTCTAGGAAGACTTTTCTAAGCATAGTTAAGACAAGTATAGCTTGGAATCATTATACAAGATGACGCAATAATTTTAGAGTGAATGGTCGGGGAAATGGGTGTGTGGCTGTGTGCATTAGAATGTAGCACACAAAATTCATGATATCGATATCAGTTTTATGTCACTCTCTATTTGCCAATCTTCTGGAAGATGATGAGACAGTGTACAACTTCAAGCACAAGGGATGTCTGAGAATACCCTACACTCTTGAAAAGTTTTTACACACAATGCAAGTGATCATGACCACTTGTAGGTAGATGATGTTTCCTTTGTTATGACATGGAACAATTTCATTTTATTGTATAATGCCACCCGCCAAATTATCGAGGTATTGAAGGCAAAGCAATGTAATGTTGGTCATCATATGACACATCATTCAGATGTGAGGATTAAAAGTGTGAGAGAGAAGACATTGTTTTTTTGTGGGTACTCCATGCATAAAATGTCCAAGCAGATTGTGGTATTTTTGAGGCAGAATATACAAATAATTTACAATGTGTTAATTAAAGAATTGTCATCAGATTTTGAGAATGACTCACTATACATACAGGTAGAAGACCATGTGCAAAATGTAATTGAAGTATGATGAATTGATTATTTTATGAATCATATTGATGAGTGTGGAGTCTTATTTTTGGCTGATTGCTTGATCTCTTTATTTAGACAATAGAAACTTCACAATTCTATTCAGGATCAATTGTGCAGAATCTAGCCAGATAGGTTTGAAGATCAGGTTTTATCTTTAAATCTAAAATTTTGTTTTCTCCAAGATTTAATGGGTTTTTAGCCTTATATCACGTGAGTAAACTATCCAAATTTTAGAATAATCTAGATGATATTTATTGAGAAACTATTTTGTCAATATTGTAGTTTAGCCATATTTGTAGTTTGATGACAGTGCATCATTTTTGGTATCAGAGTTTAAAGCTCTTGGGATTTGGTAATTGATCATGTTTGATAATAAGTTGCTACAGGATTGAGAAAAGGATCAAAAGACTAGGATGCAAAAAGCCTAGGTGAGGTCAAGGAGATTGTCAAAAGACCAGTCAAGGAGAAAGGCTTGGGTGAGATAGTGGACCAAAAGACTAGGGTGTAAAAGACCTAGGTGAGGACCTAAAGGGATCAAGAGACCAAGGTGGAAAAGACTTGGGTGAAGATCTCAAAAATGGAAGTATTGTTGAAGACACTATAGAGTAGCAAGGTACATGAGGGCACCAAGGAGAAAACAAGCACCCCAAAGCAGAAAGGTATGACTAATGTTGACTTTGATAAAGAGATTGCTAGTTTGTGGAAAGATTTAGCTAAGATTAAAAGCATGTTTGAGTCTGGGATGCAATCAAATGAGAAAGTGTGGGTATTGCCAATAAATAAAAGGTTGAAATGGCCAATTGATCTCCTAGTGAAGAGGAGAAGAGGGAAAAAGAAGATTGCCATAAGGATTAAAGCCCACAGAAGCAAGAATGTAAGAAGATTGCCAAGTGAGCAACAAGATGAGAAAGAAGTTGTGAAGAGGTTTCTCATTGTGGAGAACAAGGAAAAATAACAAAGAGAAAGTGAAATCCCAAGAAGAACACTTGGAAAGATGAGAATGTCCATTAAGAGGACACTCATGGAGACATTATGTTCTCTTGTTTTTATTTCTAATATTGTCTTTGACTGGGTAAATGCAAGTATGAGTAGCCTTGTGAAGAAGGTCAAGAGAAAGGCCTCGAAAAGTGAAGAGATTGGGGAAATAAAAGCAACCAAGCACATAAAATAATGTACAAACATGAGAGAGGAGATTGTTGTTATATACCAAGAAGAATGAATGCATTGTCAAATGCATGAGAAAGATGTTGGAGACCTTGTGCAAGAAAATGTTGAGATGGAGGAGGAAATTCCATTCCATGATGCCATGGAGTACTTTGAAGAAGCAAGTGAAAAACTATGCACAAAAGAGGATAGTGCAATCAAAGAAGCCATGCAAAAGAAGAAAACCATGAAGCAGCCCATCAATGAGGTAAAGGTGAATTATAGTATTGATTTTTCTCATCCACTTAATTATGGAACAGTTGTTGAATAGGTTTCAAAATTCCACAAGGAAGTAGTGGAAGTCCTTCATCATGCCAATGAAGAAGAGGGTATAGAATACTATGATGACTTGAAAAACATTCCAATAGAACAAAGGAAGGAAACACACCTAAATAAAGTGAATGCAAGCAAGGAAACTATGAGGAAAAGTATGGCTAAACATCAAGCCATTGAAAAGGTAAAAATAAGTTCAAATTCTGATTTTACACATGCATATAAGAGTAAGACTACTGATGTATAGATGGAGATGAAGAAGATCAATAAAAAGCCTTCAAATCCAGCAATAAACCATGGCTATGTGGTACTAAAATGGATCAAGGGATCAACAAATGTAATGAAAGACACAAAGATCAATC
Organism: Torreya grandis; assembly: GCA_037957365.1. Lineage (NCBI taxonomy): Eukaryota > Viridiplantae > Streptophyta > Pinopsida > Cupressales > Taxaceae > Torreya > Torreya grandis. The sequence goes on from JARHVA010002981.1 coordinate 2,156,965, forward strand.
AAGATGATGACTCAAGCAAGAAGTAAATACAAAGCATGAAGGAAGAGGTAGAATGCAAGGTGAGGAAGGCTAGCTATCAAACAACACAACATGAAGATGTCAAAGAGAAGAAACTGGTTGGTGAATCGAACAAGTGTCATCCTAAAGCTATGAAGAAGGTATAAATGGCTAAAGGTGAGAAAGAAAACTTCTCAAAGAATAATGAGGTAGAGCATGAGGATAAAAAGATGAAAGGTAAGTTAATTGCTTGCAATGAATGGGATAATAATGTTTTTGAATCATTTAATGATATTTTTATGGAAAATGAGGAATGGAAAATGTCTATTAAATCTAATGTGCAGCAAGGAGAGAGTTCCAGGAGTATGGATGATGAAAGTGGAGATGTGAAATCAGTTCACATGTTTGAAAAGAACAAGGAGAGACAAGGTAATAGTGTTCCTATTGTTTTTGATAAGTATATTGATGTTGATGAAGAAGTTGACTTGTATGAAGAAACCATAGAGTGGATGAATGTATTTATAGAGGATGAAAGACAATTTGGTCCTAAGTTTGATATAGGACATGAAGATTTGGATGAGCTTTTGTTGAGTGAAGAGTTGAAGAGGATAGAAGAGTTGGTGAATCCTCCAAGAGAGTTGTGTAGAGGCACATATCAACATGGTGGCACCATTAATCAGATGGAAAATGAATTGAGGCAATAACAAAGAAAGATGGTGAGGGAAGATTTGGACAAAGAAGAACAACATGAAGATAACCAAGGGGCCTCATGGCCTCAATTTTTTTCTACTAAGGTTGCTTTTGATGTTTTGAATGCAGGTATGGAAGTTGTTGAAGTAAATGATAACCATAACTCAATGAATGCGCTGATAAACCAAGAAGGCAAATAAAACTTTGGAGACACATATGAAGATGAAACATGGACATGGAAGATTGCAGCTGAGAAAGAGATGAGAAGAAACAAATACAAGAAGAAAAAGAAAAACCAAAGAAAGAAGAAAGATTGGTTTAAGAAAACTAATGATTTTGAAAATGACTTTGCATCATGTGTAGGAATGAAAAATAAGTCCAAGAAAAGAATCAAATGTGGTGATATGGAACATGTGCATCAATATGAAGAAACAGTTGAGGCAGAGAGCAATGGATGGCTTTTAATTATAGCAAAAAGAGCAAATAAGCATACATGAGCAGGGGCTCATGACAAGTTTCAAGCATGGTAGTCTGATGCAGGAGCATCTACGGGTGCATAGTATATTTCATTTTGTCTCAAGTATATTGAATGATTTTTCTTACAAAAAGTTGTAATTCAAACTTTTAAATTGTAATTTGTGTTAGAGGAGGTTAATATTGTTGTAAAGAGTTAAAAATGATATTTTGGGCAAAATAAGCCATGACACCTTATCACCATATGGAATAAGGCGAGTCAAAACATAATTAGTGTGTATTAGTTGTTAGTGGAAGGATTCTTCGGTTGAAGGATGTTGTTGAGTCACTTTAGGAGGTTGTTAAAGCTATTGAGAAATTTTAGGAAGACTTTTCTAAGCATAGTTAGGACAAGTATAGCTTGGAAATGCTGTGCAAGATGGCACAGTAATTTTAGAGTGAATGGTTAGGGAAATGGGTGTGTTGCTATGCATGTTGGAATGTAGCACACAAAATTCATGATATCGATATAAGTTTTATGTCACTCTCTATTTTCCAATCTTCTAGAAGATGCCGAGATGGTGTACGGCTTCGAGCACAAGGGATGTCTGAGAATACCCTACACTCCTGAAAAGTTTCTACACACAATGCAAGCGATCATGACCACTTGTAGGTAGATGATGTTTCCTCTGTTATGACATGAAACAATTTCATTTTATTGTATAATGCCACCCGCCAAATTATCGAGGTACTGAAGGCAAAGCAATGTAATGTTGGTCGTCATATGACACATCGTTCGGACGTGAGGATTAAAAGTGTGAGAGAGAAAACATTGTTTTGTTGTGGGTACTCCATGCGTAAAATGTCCAAGCAGGTTGAGGTCTTTTTGAGGTAGAATATACAAAGAATTTACAAAGTGTTAATTAAAGAATTGTCATCAGATTTTGAAAATGACTCACTATACATACAGGTAGAAGACCATGTGCAAAACGTAATTGAAGTATGATGAATTGATTATTTTATGAATCATATTGATGGGTGTCGAGTCTTATTTGTGGCTGATTGCTTGATCTCTTTATTCAGCCAATAGAAACTTCACAATTCTGTTCAGGATCAATTGTGCAAAATCTAGCCAGATAGGTCTGAAGATTGGGTTCTATCTTTAAATATACAATTTTGTTTTCTCCAAGATTTAATGGGTTTTTAGCCTTATATCACATGAGTAAACTGTTCAAATTTTAGAAGAATCTACATGATATTTATTGAGAAACTATTTTTTCAATATTTTAGTTTAGCCCTGTTTGCAGTTTGATGACAGTGCATCACATATCCTTCTACCAACATTGCATGAATTTATTATGTTCAAAATATTCTCTTCCTTGACCAAATTGTGTCATACACTTAAGGGAAGAGAAGTCAAGTTAATCTCAATGGGCAAACTCAAGTATGCAAGTAATCTAGACACAACAAACGAGAGTAATAGCAAAGTCCCATACAAGGTCAATTTAAATGACAACAAGAATCAGAATCAACCAATAGTCAATGCAGCTTCAGAGCCCCCTCAACATGTGGTTTTATTAGAACTTCTTTGATGTGTATTTACCAATTTACCATTTTCTACAGCTAGAGTTTTATAGTAGTTATTAAAATGCAACATCATAACTCTCCCACCTATTTGATAAGTAGATCTAGCAAAGCCTCTTCCACAAGGATGCGATCAAATTGCATTTTGCAATTTTCATAGAGCACCAGACCACATAAAAAATAAATGCATTAGTTTGTGACATATGATATAGGATATGATATAGTTTGTGATAAAGCTTTGAATATATTTTTAGATCCATTTTCATAGCATTTAAAATAAGAGAAATAGGACACATCAGGTGTTCATCATACATACCATACACATCCTCCACCAGTTACATACTAGGCATCTTCAATTGAGGCACATCCTTTGAGGGGTATGATAGGTGTGTATGAGTCTAGATTTATAGCTAGGCCTTTAATATCCTTTTTAGATTAGGATATTATGGAGGATGATATAGGTTATAATGTACTTTTTATCAGATCACATATCCATAATTATCTTGTCCATAGTGTACTCATTGATAATGGTTCCAGTCTTAATATGTGCACCTTCACACAATTATAACATTTGGGTTATTCAAATCTGGATATCACTCTAATCGATATAATTAGAAATTATTTTAGTGGGCATATTTAAATCTCATTGAGAAATATAGTACTTCCATTATAGGTTGGTACTACACATATGGCTACACCATTCACTATAGTTCATAGTGTAGGAGTTTTTGACATACTACTTGGTGGACCACAGATTCAAAAACTCAAGGCAGTACCTTTCATAGTTCATAGATGCATGAAGTTCATTCACACTAATTAGGTTATTATAGTTGGTAGAGTTCCTTATGATTTACCACTCCCTACTTCAAAGCCATATACCAGCTTCTAGGCACCAGATCCAACTCTTCCACTAGTTTTAACTTCTCCTCTAGCTTTTGTTTTAGTTCCACTTTAAGATCAACCATAGTTACATAACCCATTTTTAGTACAAAGGGTTTATACACCCCCATAGTTTTAAGATTTTAAATATCTTCCAGCTATAATATTCATACCTAGAGTAGTTATATTGTGGTCTCATTTAGTTACACAAAGAGTACCTATTTACAAAGATTCTTCTCCTACTTTTAGATGGGTCCCAAAGAGCCCTATAGTAATATCCACTTCTCAGAGCCATAGGGGGATTCCACATTTAGCTTCCACTTCAAATATTTTAGAGTAGTTACAATGCACGTAGATTTTAGCTACCCAATCTAAAACACTACATCATGCCTCAAAATCATGCATGATCCCATTATTTGACACATGACACCATCATAAGGAGTCTCATCTGAGACTCATCAGTTAATATCACTACTTTTTATCATTGATTATACATAAACTTTCCTTCTTGATTGTACATAGTTTAAATATCTTCAAAAATATAAAAAATAATACAAAAATATCAAAAACACCAAAAAAAATTGATTATATTCATCATCCATGATTTACATTACTAATATCATGTTATGACTTACATTTTCTATTTCATGCTATTATATGTCAATTTTTCTACATTACCATTCTTCACTTGATATTCTTTGAGTGTGTGTAACAACATCCATCTACTTGATTGCTTCATTCTACCCATAGAGGGGGCATTCTTACTTCTACATTCAATACATATATTATTATACATACCCACTAGGGGCATCTTCTACATGACTACACCATCCAAGTTATGTCATTCCTACACTACACATTCTAATTTATCATGCTAATGTACATTACTTTGTAGCTTACACAAAATACTATATCAACATTACACTAGTATCTAACACTTGTGTATTTCTTAGCATATACCTAGTCTTGTACTAAATATGTTTTTCATAATTCACATTTTATTTTATTAGTTAAGATGTTCTTATATCCTACCAATTATTACATATTTTCTTTACTTGCTTAGCATAGCTTCAGTGATTGCATTTTTTCATTCCATCTTGTCTCCTACTTGTGCCATCAGACATATGACAATGTCGTTTACTTATTTTTCATGTGTTTGCCTTAGGACATTTGCCAATATATTTTGTTTATAATCCTCTATGTGTTTATGTCCTATGTTCTAATTTTTATTATTTCACTTATATGTGTATGAGATATTTGAACATGCCTTCCATGCTTGTTTCTAGTTTGAGTGACATGTGCCCATGCCTCTTGTGTGTACAACCCCTTGGCCCATCTAGTATGATTATTTTTTGTTGATTGTTTCTTGTTTTCTTATTTCTTGTCAAATATTTTCAATTCCATGATCCATATCATGAATTTTATTTTCTTTCTTGGATGTCATAATGGACATCATTCTCCATCCATCCAACTAATAACTAATAATTAACATTTCTAGTTCTAGTTCAGTACTTTGTGCATTCTTTCACATTGTTATATCTATTTATGCATAGCCCTATTGATCTAAAAATCTCTTCATATAAACATTTATATATCTTGAAACATATTGTCAAACATCAAATGATATATCATATATCTTTTTAGAATTAACACCCTTGCAGGACTCTTTTCTTCTAAGGGTAGTCATTGTAGTTCTATCATTCCTACCACTAGAAGAGAGGGAATCCAATAGGGTTTTTTTAATAGATTAAAACCTCTTATAAATTGAAATAGTGGCATTTTGAATAGTTAGCACATAATCCAGAGGTCAAACCGGTCAAATAAGAACAAAAAAATAGGAACAATCTCAGATCAAAAATCAATTTTCACACTAGATAGTAGCACTAAAAATGGATATTAGAACCAAAAATGGGATAATAATACCAAAAATAGGGGTTTACATATTTTGGCACTCCTATCTAGGTAGGAAAACATTAAGGGTTTCTATAAATAGTCAAAAAGTTCAATTTAGGGATAGTTTTTTTACACTTTCAGATCCTTCAGATTCAACAGTTTTAATATAGTTTTATTATATAAAGGGGGTTATCATGTATGATATGATGGTTCTCATTTTTAGTTTATATTGGTTAGTTAGCATAACTTCCAAATTGGAATACATGTTCTAGACATTAGTGATTTGGGGTAATGTGTACAACACATTGATCTTCTTTTATTTTTGAGTTCAATTTATTCCAAGCATTCTTAGTAGTTACATGTTGTACTCTATTTTTAGGTGGTTGACATCACATTTGAGTTAAACTTTCATACAATTTTAGCTTTTAGATTACCTAAGTTCTCAAGTTGGCTTTCATATAATCCTAGTACATTAGTTTTGTATTGGCTTTCATACAATCCTAATATCGATTTTTTGAAATGGCCAAGAATGGCCTAGTTTCTAGCACATGTTCGACTATCCACACCATAGTGTTAGATTTATAGCACATTCATGGGATCCACGAGCCATATTATATGACATATATTATATACTAGTATCACTTCATAGCTTTATTTCATGGGGAAACAATGGATCCAAAGGGCTAGCCTTTGTATTCTTGAGCCACCTATTCAGAGGAATTAGACACACAGTCCAGACATTGATTAACACATGCATAATTTTTTAGATCCACATTCTAGGGAATTGAAAACTTAGCTTCATTCGTGATATTACTCTTGATTAAACACATACTTATCATAATCTAGCATCATAATAGGTTTTATATTGGTTTGCATACTTGGTGAGGTGTATTCATTCTTCTCTCTTCCTCTACTCAACTGTAGTACATTATTATTTTAGATATAACATACCTAGTAAGAACTGATCTACTTCATGTTTTTATTTGAATATTCACACATCACATCATAGTCTCTCTATGTAAATCCAACATCACACAACTTCATAGGCTTTTCCCTTACAAGTAAGTTTAGGTATACTTTCTACTTTTCATTTATCCTAGTATTTCACTTTTATACATCACTAGAATAAAGGAGGGAAATAATATCATATGAAATGAAAATTTTGATGAATTAGGCATGTCTAATATCACCCAACCTATAGGTCCTATTTCTTTCTCAGTCTACCCTTCTCAACTAGACTTTCACTGATTCTTAGTCACCCATAGCTTCTCAAAATTAGATTTTAGAGGCCTAGATAACACTCTCAGACATAGATCCATCCCTCTAAGGCTCATACTCATTGTAAAATAACACATAATTTGGATAGGAGTGTTAGAATTTAGGTGTGTCCTATTTTCAACACTATTATCCAAATTTATTTTCACCTCTAACAAACAAATTCTCTTGATTCCTTATATTTTCCCCTGTCAGCCTAATATAAGCTCATCTAACCCACGATCATCAATTTACATATAAAATGACATTCAATGTCCATTTAGAATGGTTGACACTCATTTATAGGAAAAAATCAAGATTACAAGAAATTACACTCAAGAGCACTTTCCTATTCTTTGTATATAGCCTTCTAAGACCAATTCAAGCATATTCAAGCATTCATACCAGTCCCTAGTCATCCAAAGTACATTCTAGTTTCATATCTAGTTGCATACATCACACAATTACACCAAGCACTTCAAATGGGATAACTAAATTAGATTGATCCCTCTTCAAACTAGTGGTATGTAGGTATCATGCCCACACATAAGGTGTGAAGTGCATCCATCATATCCTTTACACACTAACCACTTGTCTCTTTCCCAAGTTTGTTATACAAGTTTAAGTACTAAGAGATCCTAAGGTTTTAGAAGATTGAATAAAACACATAGTGAGATTTTCATGGAATTAGGCTTTGATATTTCACTATCAAGGTGTTACAGGCCTATTAAGGAAAACCCAAAAAAAACAAACCACCAAGACAATAGCTCTAAAAAAGGACACCAAATCCAAAAAGTGGACTATAATACCAAGTAATAGGGTGTCATGAGTTTGGTGCTTCTATCCAATCTAGATAAAAAATTTTGATTCTTATTTGTGATGGTCTACTATCCCTACACAATAATTTCTAGATATCGAATCATCTATTTCCACCAAAAATACGCTAAGTTTGATTTTTTCTATATTTCATGCTATTTTTAGAAAATATAAAATACATATCTATTTTTCACAAATTAATAGGTTAAAAAAAGTATATTTATTTATTTATTTATTTATATTTACTTATACCTTCATTTGTTTAGGAATTAAACACATAATTCCCAAAAAGAATAATACATTTAGTGAGTTCAAACCCACCTCTTCTGATGGCCATTGCTAGTCCATCACTTCTATTGACTATTTCATGGAGTGAGTTTAGGACATGCCTCTTAGTGGTATGTGTTGGAAGACCCTTACCAAGTTTGTTCTAAACCATCTTATTTGTAGGTTTAGGGTCCTTACTATTACTATGGCTGACAATGGCCTGGGCTTCCAAAGCCCTGAGATGCATGAGCTCACTGAACATTTTGGGTTTAATCTCAATTTCTCATCCACCCATTACCCCTAGGGAAATGGGCAAGATTAATATTCAAATAAAAATTTGAACAAGATGTTTTTCCTTACTATTTTTGAGTCTAAGCATGACTGGCATCTAATGCTCTATTCTACCATTTGGGCCTATTAGACTAGCTTTTGGATGGCCATAGGGGCAACCCCATACTCTCTCATATATGGGTTAAAGTTTATTTTTTCCTTAGAAGTATTAATCCATTAATAATGGGTTAAGACATTTGGATCTCTCTCTGATGAGTAAGATCATGTCACTCACCTCACCAAGATTGAGCAACTTGATAAATGATACATTGGTGCCCTTGAGCATAACCATGCTTACTAGCATCATCATTGTCACCAATTTGATAAACTGGTGCACTCGTATCGATTCAAGGTAGGTGATACAATCCTTATTTTTTATAAGGATCATCATAAGAATGGAAAACTCATGTACAAGTGGTTTGGCCTCTTTTTATCACTACCTCTCTAAAGAATGGGGCTTATCATCTCTTGACCCTCAAAGGCAATCTACTATGGCACCCAAACAATGGGTTCTACCTTAAGATGTTTCATGTCTAGGGACTATGTGGCCCTCCAAGAAATTCATATATGGTTGTAAGGTGAATATTTCCTCTCCTCTCACATCACTAACCTTCATATTGATTATATATGTATTTATATGTGGGTTCTTAATTAGCTGTCCCTACTATCTAATCACATATATCTAGTAGTCTATGTCAGATGAAACATATGCATCACACACAAAATCATATACACACATGTGATAATAACGATATATATATATATATATATATATATATATATATATATATATCATAAAAAATACATTTTTTCTCTAGGTACATCAAATAGCTTCCTCTGAGTCTGGGATTGTAGTCCCTAAAACTACCATGTATGAGGATATACATACAATACTATCCTAGTTAGCTTATGACTGGGATTTATCTATTTCTAAGCAAACCCATAGCCTATAACTTGGCCAAACCATGGTCCCCATGGCCTGCTAGTGCCTCAAGCTATGGATTTTCCCATTTAGGCCATGGCCTAGGGCATGGTGCCTTGGGGAGAACTAGGGCTCTCTATTTCTCTCTCCCTAGGAAAAGGTTTGAGTTACCATTTATCCTAGATTTTTCCTCTCATTAAGCCCATCATTTTGACTATTTATTTCACTAGATTCATCCATATAATCATTTGGAATCAGTCAAAATGGGTTTAAGGCCTCCCAAATCCCCAAAATGAAAAAAAGTTGCAAAACATTTAGTCAGAGGACTTACCTAGACCATCCCATGCATTTTTGGCATGATCTCATGTCCTTATTTCCCATGTTTAGGATTTGGTGGCTTGTAAGCTCTCCTTTGGCTCTCTCAGAGTGAAAAAAGAGTGAAAATGATTTACTTTTTACTCTTTTTTCCCTTTTTACCCAATTTTCTTGATTTTTGTGGGCCCTTTTTTGGGTGTTTTACACTTTTATGCTTTTTAGAATGTATAACCTCCATTTTAGGGGTTTTGGCACATTTTTAATGCATTGGTGGCCTTTATTTATTAATTCAAGGATTATTTGGGCCCACTCTAGCCATATGTTTGGTCCTCAAAACCCTTTTTAGGTCCCCATTGACCTTTCAAGCTTGTGCCCCATCATGTGGGTACCCAGGGATAAAAGTTAATGTAGACACTGAAATCGTGTCTACCCCCTAGGTCGTCTTTCACCCTTGGGCCCCCCTTGGCCCATGTCCTAACCCTTGTCCTAGCCCCCTCCATTTACCAAATTAAAATAAATAAACATTTTAATTTGCTCCCCCTTTCCACCTTACCCATGTCACCTTGGATCCCCTCCTTGGATGCCTCCACCTCTCTCCTAGCCCTTATTGCCCAAATCTCCCCTTTATCCTTCCTCTCGTGTCCATTTATGCCTCCCTCAACCATTTTTCCATAGCCCCTTTACCTGGCAGTGTGCAAGAATGGACAGAGGCTAATTTTAGCCTCTGTCCCCATTCTTCGGCCGCTGACATCGGTCATTATGCGGCCGACGTCGGCGGTTCTGCCGGGATCGACAGCCTTCAAGACTGTTTTCTGCAACCATTCTTCCCCCCCACAAACAGAACTCTCATGACACTTTTGCATTCATATTTTCTTCTCTTCCCCCTTGTACAGCAACACTAGTAGCTAAAAGCATCTTGTAGGAACAACTCCAAGCAACATCTCCATTTGCAGGTCCTTGAACAGCTCCAACAACAGGTTTTTCCATTTTTTAATCAGCAAGCAAGAGGTAAGCACAGTGTTTTTTCCATTTCATTTCTTTTTCAATCTATCTATTTAGCTAATCACTACCAAGACCTTCCTTGTCCTTCCCCTGAGAGGCTGAAAGGCCTTCTCAGACCCCTGCCTCTCATTCATTCCCCTTTGTGCTTCTGGTTCCCAACCAGTCACTTTCCCGAACAACATTCTCAGTCCCTCAGACCCAAAACAAGTCCCTCAGACCTCCAGTTAATCTCTCAGACCTCTAAATAGACCTCCCTGACCCTCAGACGAGACCACAATCCATTCTGTAGACCAGAAACTAGCCTGTAACCCAATAAGACCCTGTCTAAGACTACTACCCCGGCTGACCTCGTCCATTTCCCCTATCGACATCAGTAGCCTAATCAACGTTGGTGATCTTACCTGACCGACGCCGGCAATACCACCGACGTCGGTGACTGTGCAAAGCAGATTGCTGCTAAATAGGTATGCATTTGCCTTAAGTTCTTTCTTTCTATTTTTCATCATTTATCACTTTCTATTCCTGATTAGCATTTTGTTTTTAACAGTGGACTGCCATCCTCCAAGAAGCCTTTGCGCTTCTAGGACCAAGCTCTTGCTTGGCAGTCCACCCCTTTTGTCATCTAACATTTTTCATGTTTAGTGTCTTTCTCTTTCAGGTGTCATCCTCCACAACCAAAGAGGAGTTCCTGCTATCGTCTGAATTCTAGTGCGCACGTCTACAACCCAAGTACATACAAACCCTCATCCTTCTTCTTAGTTTCTCATCTTTCCTTTCTTGAATGTGAAAAGCGAATCTAGCATAGAAACATTCTGGCACACCTAGTGGGACCTTAAGGTCTTCCTTGGGTTACTTTTCTTTCTATTCATATAGGTGCATTAGGTTTCTCCCTTTTCACCTCTTTCTTCTCTTCTAAACGACATCATAAGTAGGATTAAAAAGAACCTTTCTTTTCTTGTATTTCAAACTAGTCAAAAATCATATCCTTCAACCCTTTCTCAACTTGTTTTCATTCAAACTCACATTTCGACTTGGGCTTAAAACACATTGCATATCATTTCTGCTTGCTTGCATTTCTTAGTCCACACCTAGTAATTAACAAATTGCATCATGAATTAATCGTAGTCCACTTGATGTTACACAACCAAACCACTTGCACCAAACTAAACATCAAAACTTACCTGAGACAAGGCCCGACTGGGATTTCATCACCCAGTAGATACCTTACCCATCCCAGCGATCCTACTTGGATTTCATCACCAAGGGGAAAGCCCACTCTATTCTTTTGCAGAGTCTAATCTCTAGGGAAAGTATATTTTGGCTAAGTGAGACCAGCTTATCACTAGGCTCGTGAAGTGAGGGGAGCTTGCTCCTTAGCACCAGGCCATGTACGGAACCTAACCCAGACTCTTGAGCGCCTAAACAAACCTAAAACCATCCATAGACTACCTCTTCTAGGACCCTTCTAATAGCCAACCTCCCCAAACATCACTTTAAGGCATAAGCCACACGAGCTTAATAATTTACTTCTAGAGATTTAACACTTAGGCTATGCTTGTGTTCTTCATCTTTTCTATTCTTATCTGCTTGTTTGAGATAGTGAGGACGTTCTTCTTCCTATTTTTCAAAAACTCTCAAATCTTTTGGGTTTCTGGAAAACACAGTCACCGGCATCGGTTTTACCACCGACATCGGTAACCTTTTCTCACCGGCATCGGTTATCTGACCGATGTCGACAATCTTTCTCACCAACATCAGTTTTTCAACCGACATCAGTCACTGTCACGATTCTTTTTTTCAAAATAGCAGCCTTAAAACCCACCCCTTTTTCTACAAAAACCCCATTCTAAGTTTCTAAAATTGAAAAAACACAGTTTCTGAAACCTAAATTGTCTTGCCTTGAATGGTTCTAACTCACAGTCAAGCCAAGGCTCTAGTCAACCATGCGAGGCATCAACCACTTCCATCTACCCCATCCATAACTGGTCCTATAATGGAGTTCCACTCAGAGACTAAAAGAACTCCTACTCACCCAACCCTGCCCCAGACTCCTATTGTCCCAGAAGGGGACCAAGATTTTGCATGATTCTTGGACCTCAATGTCAAAGCCTTACAGCACTATCTCGCACATAGCCGAATGCGAGACTCCTTAGGCAACCCAATCTATGGGATGCCGACTTCCTTAGTTGAGACAATGATCACATCAAAATCATCTACAATTCAACCTATGCACAATCAAGCCAACACCTCAACTAATAACCCAACCGTGTCCTACCTTCAAAATTTAGCCTCTCCTTCTAGACCTACCTCCATGGGGGTTCTAGTACCCCCTCAACCTCAAATGACTCAACAAAATCCTACACCTTTCCAAAACCTAGTGGTCTCTATCCCCCCTACTCTTGCACCTATCAACACAAGAGTAACTATCTACCCTTCAACAAATGTGGCCACTCCTCAACCATCTTTGACGGCCCCTATCCAATTTGTGCCTACCAACCCCATAACACAAGTGCCCTTGGCTTCAACTTCCACCCCGATAACTAGCTACCCATATGTTGTGTCTACGCAACCAACCACGTCATATGCCCCTCTCAATATCTTTCAAGTGCCTTATAATCTAGGGGGCACTCCACCTGCCAATCCATCAGCAGACATCATCAAAATGCTGATGGACAAGATGTCTAGCCTAGAGACCTTCATTTATGGCTCATGTAATGCTCTCTCATATGAGTAAATTTGTAATGAGCCCATTCATCCTTCTGTCCTGATCAGGCCGTACCCCAGTCAATGGGAGCTTCCTAAATTTTCTTGCTTTCAAAGCAAGGAAGACCCATAACAACACTTACGGGCATTCAGACATGCCTGTTACCTTATTTCCCATGATGATGCATTGCTTTTATGCACATTTCCTATGTCTCTCTCTGGTGCTACGCTTGACTGGTACAGCTCTCTTGCCAGCCATTCCCTCTTCACATTCACACAGCTGGCCCAGCTCTTTCTTGATCACTTCTCCATCAACATCACCAAGAAGGTCTCGATCACAGACCTCTATTATATCTGCCAATTCGAGGATGAATCCATAGCTGACTTTGTTGCTCTTTGGAGAGGCCTCATCAATCAACTCTCCTTTTCCTTACCCTAACTCGAACTTATTGAACTTTTCTCCCAAGCCTGTGCCAAACATATTTCTTCCACCTTACGGGTTTAGACCTTTCGCACCTTCGACAAAGCCTTCACGATGGCCCACAAACTTGAATTATGTGCCATCGAGGAGAATAAAGTCAAGTTGCAGAGAAAGAATCCCAACTCTAAGACCAATGACTCCTCTTCTTCTAAACCTTCATCATCCAATCCTAAGTCTAAAGCTTCAGCTAACGCTTTGGTCATTAGACTTTCATCCTCTTTGCCTCCAACCAATCAACCTGAGCCATCCACATCTCAGAGCGCCACCCACCAATTCCAACAGAGATACGTACAATGACAGTATACTCCTCTCAGAGAATCATACACGTTTGTGCTGGAAAAACTTGTTAAATAGGGGGTTCTCAATCTCCCCCAGATTCGATCACCTCCACAATTTGATCCCTCATGCGCCATCCCTGCGTGGTATAGGGAAAATGACTTCTGCAACTACCACCATTTTAAAGGACATGACATGGGGAACTGCAAGACCCTTAAAAACACAATCCAAGACATGCTCAAAAAGGGTGACCTCATCCTAGACAATCCCAATGCACCTCCTAATCAGGGCATCGACATCTTCAAGCAACCATTCCCCAATCATCTACCAACCCAAAACAATGTCCAGACCTTGATTGACGACACTCATGAACACAACATTCAAACAGTCAATACGGTCTCACCCTTCATCCCTGACCAACCTCAAGAGGTTAGTCCATCTATCAGTCCATCACGTGTGGACAAACCTCTTTCCTCGATTAGTTCTTCGTCAACCTCTCTCATCTTAGAGGATGCCTCAACCTTACCAGCACCACCGGTCTCACCATCCTCCTTCCTGCTACCTATGGAGGATCCAACCCTTCTTACTCCTTGACCACAAGTGGAGGGCACCATCATCCCTACCCTTTACCTGCTTGAGGAGCCTCATTCTCTGGTTTCTTCTCCACCCAGGGAAGAACTTGCCTATCCTTCGTCTCCAACCAAGGACGAATCTGTCATGACTTCATCATGTCATGGGTCTGAGACTACTACACCCATTTCATCTTTGGCCCCACAACCATCAACATCTTCTCAAGGACCCAAACCTCATCCAACATATTCTCAACCATTTTCTCGATTAGTGGAGAAAATTAGACTTCTCCCTTCAAGGAAAGTGGAGCATCAGGGATTGTGGGAGCGTCTTAAAGCTCTTCAACATGCCCGTGCCCTCTCGTCTCATTCTGCCAATCCTCCCAAGGCAAAATCTCCCAAGACTCTCAATAAAGACCAGATTACCACTTCTAAACCTACATCTACCCCATTTAAACCTATCAAGTCACTTGGCATTCGCCCTGTCTCTACCCTCACTCACCTGCAATTGAAGGTGGACATAGACCAGACCTTGACCAATAGTAGTCTTCCAACCAAGTCGAAGAAGACTGCCAGACCATAGAAGCGAATGCCTCCTCCCCCGTGACCATTATCTTCCATTTTGGGCCCCCATCCTTTGACCCTGACCAGAGTCCTTCCCACTTTGACCTCTAATCAAAACCAATTGCCTCCTTTGCTTCCTCTTCCTATCTCTAGCCTACCCTCTCCTAAAAAGGTGGTACCTCTCACGAATAAAGTGTCGTCTCTGCCTGTCACCACACCATCAACCTAAAAGGTGGTATGAAAACCTCCTCCAACTCTGCCTAAGCAAAAGTCACCAGCATCGTACACATCAACTAGCACAGACCCTTTAGTGGGCTCATACTCATTGATATTACACCGACTTTTGCAAACTTCCAGCATAACCCTTCCACCCATCAGGCCTTTCCAACCTCTCGGGTCCAAGCCCTCCTAGTTCAACGACACAAAGATTTACTTATACCATCGTATGCCAAAACACGATACTGAGACTTGCTGTGCCCTCAAGGCCATCATTCGCCATTGTATGGAGAAGGACACTCTTCTTCTTGAGGACACTCTTGACCGACCCTCAACACCTTCCCATCCAACCTCTTCAACCACATCAACATCTCACCAGCAGGCCATGACCCCTTCTTCACCTCCTATCTTTGAAATCAATGCTATCCACATAACCACCAGGTCACAAAAGGACAAGGTGAAAGAAAAAGCCACCATTCCTTAAACCTACCCTTTCATCAAACCACCTCTAGCGCCCAAGCCTAAAGTTTCTATCCTTGGCACATCTCAACCTTCTTCTTCTTCCTCTTCTAGGCCGATTCATGACTCCATGTTGAAACAGCTTCACCAGACACTTGTGAAGATGTCCCTTTATGACCTCATCTAAACCTCACCTCAGCATCATCAAGCCCTCATCTGAGCCTTGCAGACACTAGAGGTCCAACCCGAGGACCCCCAACCACTCGCTGCCCTAGTCCACTCTTTATCTCCAGTTGCCTCCATCACATTCAATAATTCTGAAATTCCCACATCCAACACAGAAGATCAGGACACCGCTCTCTTCATCACTACCTATATTGATCGGACACACATTAAATGTGTTATGATCGATGGAGGCACCAACATCAACATTATCTCCACCCATGCCTTTGATCAGTTGGCTCTTCCCAAGAATTGCGTCTCTAAAACTGACGCAATCTTGTGATCCTTCAATGACACCACTGCCACGACCATTGGCACAGTTGTCTTTCACATTCGTGTTGGTCCACGCATAGTCCCAGAGCTATTCTATATCATCGAAGGAGAGTTTCAATACAACATGTTGCTAGGCCAACCCTGGATCCGTACCATGGCCTGTGTCCCCTCCACCCTGCACCATTGTGTGAAATTTGAGCATGACGGGCAAGTCCACACCATTCCCGCTGACCCATCACCTTTCAAAACTTGTAACACCACCTACCATCCAAATGATGTCCTCATTCTTATTAAGCCATCAACCCCGGCACTGCCTCCATCTGTAGAAGCTTTGACCAGTTTGCAACCGGTGGTCACCCTCACCCCTCCTCTTCAAGCGACTACCAAAGACCCCTTAGAAGATATCTTCCAGTGACTTTCACTTGGGGAATATCACTTGCTGACCTTAGACATGTTCCAAACTCTACAAGAGTATGGGCACCTTCACCACAGCCCTAGTTACGACCATTAGATCGGGATGGTCGTGCCTTATGGTCCTCCTCACCTCTGAATCAATCTTGTCTATGGGGGGCTCAATCAAGCTCCTATTGATGGGAAACCTCTCTCTTCACCCCACCCATTCACATCAGAATTCTCATTTCTTGGCAACCCCACCTTTGCACACACTTACCTTTATAGGTGTGCATGGAAGGGTTTTGGTTTCAGATGCTATGAGCAGGGCTCCCATCGGCCCATCGAGCTACTCAATGATGATGATGCCAAGAAATGGTATGGCCTGGGATATCACGACCCCACTTAGGCCTCTACAGACCTTTGTCCTGAGCCAACCATTGACCAATCTCCTCCAGGCTCACCCATTCCTCCTCCTTCACCTACGGAGTCAGTGGTTTCCATCCCTCCTAACTTTTTCAATGCCTAAGCACCATTCGCTTGGGAACCCTGACCTATCAATCAAGTGGGGTACCCAGGTCTCTCCTCCTCGTCTTCTCTCCATCTCATCCATCTAACCCATTAATCATCCGCACTGGGTTTTAGACATTCTTCCTACCACCAAATGGCTGGGGGGAGTTTGACTTTATATTGCCTATCATGACCTCGACGAAACATCAATCACACATCAACCATGACCTCAATCAATCATCAAACTAGACCTCGACCAAGCCTCAACCAAACATTGACCAAGCAATAACTAAAGCAACAATCAAGCAAACATTTAACCAAACCTTGACCAATCATCAACCAACCTTTTAATCATGACCAAACATCAATCTCGACCCAACCCTTGACCAGTCTCGACAAATCAGTGACCACATCAACCCACTTCTTAATCATCACCAGCATGTCACCAATATGGAGCAAAGTAAATGAGGCAAGTTTTCCCCTCATTGGCTCGAACCTTTCATCATCACGCACAATTATGGGTTAGGGACTTATCATCTATTTTCTCTCGACGGACGGCCAGAACCTAAGCCTCTTAATGCCTTACATCTGTGACCATTCTACTATTAGTCGAGTACTCGTCCACTTGACATTTAACTTGAGCTCATCCCTTGAGCAATCCCCATCCTCCTAATCCCCATTCCTTTCAAACCTATTCCCCTTAACAAATCATCTATAACCCTTTTATGGAGTATGGATGCTTTGTCCTAATAAAAGGGAGCCCTTAAACTTCTATAGTCTTGTCCATGACTCCAAATTCTGTCAAAAAATAAATCAAGATGTCAAAACATATCCAAGGTCATCAAATCAAATCAAAAAGTAGACTGCTCCCTCGAAATATAGCTGTACTATCATTGCTGTAGCTAATAAACTGCTCCCTCGAAGGACAACTATTCAAACTTATATAAAGAAAAAATATAGACCACTCCCTCGAAGGATGGCTATGACTAAATCTTGCTACACAACACCTTTTCTTAGAAGCTTCCTGCATCGATCAGCTTCACAAATGACCAGCAAGAAAAATGACATTCCTATGTAGACTTCCTGCATTGATCAGTCTGCACCCCCAAAAAAAAAGGGGGGGTCATGGACTTAGCTTGTAGTTGTCTCAGGGTCTCCTATAAAAAGGGGCAAGGTTATCTCTGCTCTTAAAATGGGTTACCCTATCCTCCTCCTCTCATAACACCTACTCAAGGGACTTTGAGCTCACTTTAATGTCAAAGTGATTCGATTACCATTATAACACAACCATGGTCAACGACGCAATGCATGAATGGGGATCTTTGTTCTAACAACCCCTATCTATGCTATCATTCTGGTCCTTGTCAATGAAAAGGTGATTATGCCTTTCACTTTCTGCTTCCATTTTGGTCACATTCGAACTTCATCATTTGTCAAACCAACTCAACCCAATCTCTTTTCAGACCACTCACATAGCCTATTCACACTAGTTTCTATGGACACCAATACACATGGAAACTATCAACCAGACACAATTTATGTTAAGCATAAACCAATACTTGCTGAAGCATAAATAGACCTCAATTCATTTTTAGCATACATCTGTTAGGAATATGGAAAATTGCTAGGGATGAAAGACCCCTCAACCAATGTTACAACATACCCCATTTGGAAAAGGCTATAACATCTTTTTCTCCTCATCATTTCGACATATGACCAAACCAATCATCAACCAATCTTCTCAACTAGTCTGAACTACATTGGTCTGAGGCCCTAAGACCGGGGCTATGTAGGCATCACCTAGATGACATGATGTCTTCTGGGGTTAGCTCAACCACCTCTGTTTGTTCGTCTCTCTGATGGACAAACCTTCTCTTCTTTGACCATGACCTTGATCTCGACCAAGACCAATCAACCACTTCGACTCTTCCTCCCTTTTTGGGAGAACTACATAGGCCTGAGGCCCTAACGACAGGGGCTATATAGGCAACACTCAGTTGACATGGGGTCTTTTGGGGTTAGCTCGACCATTCCTTCATCGCATTTCTTCCATCACATTTTTTCGTCACTTGCCAATCACATCACAAACACTCACCTATTTTCATAATCATTAGCATTAATCATTTACATCCATATCATTGATCATTAAACATCACATTCATCATCACATTAGTCATCATAATCACAAACATAGCATCATCATTATACACATCATATAAAAACATGCATCAAATCAAAATAACATAACACATCCATACAATTTCTCATAACTCATGTCAATAATCCAAAATAATCTCATCATATATATCTTGAAGTTTTATACAATCACACAATCTGTGCATCTCTCTCTCAAAAAAAATCACATGCATCTCACATCATTGGCATGTAGGCTAGTATATACATCATATCACAATCTGGCCTCATGGCTGTGGCTGTGGTGGTGGTGGTGATGGCCAGAAAGATGCTATATCCTCTCCCCCCTCTGATCTGTACCATCTGTGCGAATCTGTAGCCATCACTCGCGACATAGACCACTATTAGTTTAACTCTGCCCTCATATTTGAGTATTTCTGTATCTGAGGAAACCCCCTAATGGCTCCCTCATAATATGCAATCTCATCCAATGCATTATTGTATCTAACTATAGATATGGTATGTGGTGGATCCATCTGCCCTACTAGTGTCCCCTGTACTACCCCCTATGGTTGTGCAAATGCCAGCTGTACTGATGCCAACTATCCTGGCCCCTGTGAAAATGTCAGCTGCTAAGATGGCTGCTGTAATGGGCCTTGCCCTCCAAAACTCTGACCTACCACTGCCTGTGCCTGGGCTACGGCCAACTATCCTTGAAACAGAGTGACCTGCCCTGCCAGCACTACCACCCGACCTGTCATCTCTGTCACCTATCCTGTCGCCCCTGCCAGCTACCCCTACAAAATTGTGACCTATCCCTACAAAATGGTCACCTGAGCCTGTGTCGCATCCCTCTCCTATCGCATTGTGTCCCTCTCCTCGTGGGCTATATCCCGCTCCCTAGTGATAGCCTACAGATCTAGCTAGGGACCCACCTGTACACTTGTGTACCCTCTTATCCACCATGCTGTGTAGGCCTCTGTACACCCTAGGTCAGCTATCCCAGGTCCTGCCAGTAACTCCTCAAAATCTGGCCCCTCTGTCTCCTCTGGCAGTGGGAGCGACACCTCTATATCATCCCACTTATACTGTGAGAATGCAGGAGGTACATCCTATAGCAACCTATACTGGTGCCACACTCTCTCTGCTGGGATCCTCTCAAGCTCACCGACTCACCTGCCTCTGACCCATCGCATGCTCTGAGTCCCGACCATCTGCTTGCCCTAGTCTCTGAACACTAGATATACCAAGTATGGTCTCCAGATGATATCTACTAGAATCAAGGCCTTTAGTACCCCTCTATAGTGGTCAATATCTCTGACCACTCTGTCTACCCATGTCTGCACCATCACCTCACGTGATCACCTAAATCTGACCCTGAAGCCAGCCTAAATCGCCACTGAGAGGCTGAGAGGATGTGTCACCATGATATGCTCATATGCCCATCAGTGCAGAAGGTGGCCTACACACAGACTGTACTGTCGCCACTGACCGATGCCCCATAGCTCTCTGTATACCTGGGCCAAAAAGATTAGTGCCTAGGTGAACACTGTCTGCTGCTCCAGCATGTCCATCAAAACCCCAGTCATGGCGACTGAGAACTTGCCTCCCTCCGCATCTAGCAATGCATAGACTATGATGCCAATCATCATCAGGACAGCCAATTGACGTGCACCCTCATTCGTTGCATACAAAGGCTCATAAGCAAAATTGGCTGAATGGTAGCTCGTCTCCATGATGTGCTCCCCAAACAATGTAACCATGTGTATATCGTGTGCATCTCTCGAACATGCATAGATGTCAGCTCCGTGTACCGGAAGCCACAAAATCTAATACATATCCTCGATCGTGACCGTCATCTTGCTTGTGGGCAAGTGGAAGGTGTTAGTGGCATGGTCCCACTGCTCGATCAATGCCACCATGAGGCTCACATCCCTCACCACTCTATAGTAGCATCTCAACCTACCTAGCCCCACTGCGCTCATCTGTGCCCACTCCTCGACCATCACACCTCCACGCATCCACGTCAGCAAGGTCAGGAGGTGATCCCACATCATCAGAGTCTGCCTTGCCTACATCCATCAACAGTCAATCTCATGTTAAAATTGTTCCTACTATTCCTATTTGACCAACCATTCTAACCATCTATGCCTAACCTAACACCCAAGAAGCCCTTGGCATAGCTTCGACCTTTTGACTTGACCATTTTTCACCACCCTTTCTAACTAGGTAGCCACTGACATTGGTTAACGTGTCAGTGACGACACTCACATAATCGACATCGATCACTTAGTGATCGATGTCGGCAAGTGAGTGACCGACGCTGGTCATTGGTCGGCTGATGTCGGCGAACCCACCGACATCGGTGATTGGTTCGGCCCTAGGGCCGAATGGGGTGAGCCCTAAATTTAGGGCCTCCCCCTGTGGACTCCCCACCCCCAAATCACTCCTAAATCATCCCTAATCTATCCTAGACCCCCTAACCACCTTCCTAGCTACCCTCCCCCCTTAATTTCTGCCTAAAGCAACTAAAAATTCAAAAATCAAATCAAAACAAAAATCAACCAAATAGGGCTCAGAGACACTCCTACCTCATCTCGACGTCGTCAGCGTGGTCAAATGATGGATGCCACTGGTGGTGGACCCCCCATGGATCCTCTACTCCCCTCTACCATCTCCTCTATGTCTCCCTCTCTGCAAGCTCCTCTTAGCCCACAAACGTCTTTGCAGCCTCCAATCACTCTCCAACTCGACTCCCTCTCTCCACCAATGTTTCTCTGACCCCTCAGCACACTCACTCAATCAACTCTGGGTCACTTTCACTCAATAAACTGCAGAGCTCTTTTTTCTCTCAGTTAACAAGTAGCAAATGAATTTTGGTGGGCCGCTAATCTAGTTTTGTCAAATTTGGCAGGCCACCGACGTCGGCACCTTTGTGCCCTAATCTGCCGACATCGGTCAATTTTTACTGACATCAATCCTTTTGGTCCACTGACATTGGTTATTTCACTAACATCAACATACTTCAAACCTCTTCATTACCTAAAATCATGCCCCCAATCAGTCAACTCTCTAGTAGAAGTCATCTTAGCCCCCTGGGGCACACTTGACATCACTTTTGCCTCCATCCCTCAAACACCAGACCTTGGAGATCATGACCATCTCCTCTGACTGCAACCACTTCTAGGACGACATTGCCTTGGTTGTTTTTGCATGTATGCTACCTCACGAATGGCTAGCAAAATTGTGCGCAGACTACTTATGACCTTCACAAGTATAGGATCGCAAGCCGATTGATCCCCACTACTTGTGACACTTTCATGTTTCCAGGAGCACTTCCTAAGTCCAGGATACCTGGAACACGATGAACATTGGAGCTTTAGCTTAGATTGAATAACCTGATCAACTATGACCAAATGCTGGGGCCCAGTTATTTCAATTTTGGCACTCTTCAACCTTGACCTGTGACAATTTGACCTGACCATCCCGTGAAGTGGTATACGTGCAATCACAACTATTACAGTGTTCACACTCACCCTCTCTCTATCCATCTCTCTGTCAAATTGACACTTGATCTCAGGTTTCCTTCCCTTGACTCTCACTTTGAGGGGGGAACACCTCATCCCATACCTGGGATAACTAACTCCTATTTTTTGTCTTGCAGTTCATCAAGAACAACCAACAAGACAAAAAGGGGCAAATGTAGACACTAAAATTGTGTCTAGCCCCTAGGTCATCTTTCACCCTTGGCCCCCCCTTGGCCCATGTCCTAACCCTTGTCCTAGCCCCCTCCATTTATCAAATTAAAATAAATAAACATTTTAATTTGCTCCCCCTTTCCACCTTACCCATGTCACCTTGGATCCCCTCCTTGGATGCCTCCACCTCTCTCCTAGCCTTTATTGCCCAAATCTCCCCTTTATCCTTCCTCCTACGTCCATTTATGCCTCCCTCGACCATTTTCCCATGGCCCCTTGACTCGGCAGCGTGTAAGAACGGACAGAGGCTAATTTTAGCCTCTGTCCCCATTCTTCGGCCACCGACATCGGTCATTATGGGGCTGACGTCAGTGGTTCTACTGGCGTTGGTAGCCTTTAAGACCATTTTTTGCAACCATTATCCCCCCTTCATGAATAGAATTCTCTTAATGCTTTTACATTCATATTTTCTTCTCCTCCCCCTCGTACAATAACACCAGTAGCTATAGGCATCGTGCAGGAATAGCTCCAAGCAATAGCTCCATTTGCAGGTCCTTCAATAGCCCCAACAATAGGTTTTTCCATTCTTCAATCAGCAAGCAAGAGGTAAGCATAGTGTTGTTTTCCATTTCATTTCTTGTTTAATCTATCTATTTAGCTAATCACTACCAAGACCTTCCCTGTCCTTCCCCTAAGAGGCTGAAAGGCCTTCTCAGACCCCTACCTCTCATTCATTCCCCTTTGTGCTTCTGGTTTCCAGCTAGTCACTTTCCCGAATAACATTCTTAGTCCCTCAGACCCAAAACAAGTCCCTCAGACCTCCAGTTAATCTCTCAGACCTCTAAATAGACCTTCCTGACCCTCAAATGAGACCACAGTCCATTCTGTAGACCAGAAACTAGCCTATAACCCGACAAGACCCTGTCTAAGACTACTGCCCCAGCCGACCTCATCCATTTCCCCTACCGACATTGGTAGTCTAACCGCTGTCGGCAATCTTACTTGACTGATGCCAGCAATACCATTGATGTCAGTGACTGTGCAAAATAGATTGCTGCTAAACAGGTATGAATTTGCCTTAAGTTCTTTCTTTCTATTTTTCATCATTTAACACTTTCTATTCTTGATCAGTATTCTATTTTTAACAGTGGACTGCCATCCTCCAAGAAGCATTTGCGCTTCTAGGACCAAGCTCTTGCTTGGCAGTCCACCCCTTTTGTCATCTAACATTTTTTGTGTTTAGTGTCTTTCTCTTTCATGTGTCATCCTCCATAACCAAAGAGGAGTTCCTGCTATCGTCTGAATTTTGGTGTGCATGTCTACAACCCAGGTACGTACAAACCCTCATCCTTCTTCTTAGTTTCTCATCTTTCCTTTCTTGAATGTGAAAAGTGAATCTAGCATAGAAATAGTTACTGTAATTCTTTTAGTTAGTTGTTTCTCTAATTTTAAATAATCAATCCATTCTAACTCTCTATCTCTCTCTCTTTCATCATGGTTACAAGTAGGATTATTAGTTGGATATATTGGTTTAAGACTTTATCTAGTCTTACTGACTAGTCTCCATCTTCTTAGAACTACCCTCCACTTTCCTTTGTTACCTCTTACCATAGTTGGTGTTGGTCAAACACTTTAGTTTTGTCTTAGTTTCATTATTTGCTTCCCTCATGTAACTCACTTATACTACCTTAATTTGAGATTGTCTTTTCACTGTTGTTATTCTTGCATATTTGACCCCTATCATGGTACACCTCTTAGTGGTGATTAAAATATATGGTGGTAGTCAAAGTAACCCAAGACTAATGATTATGGCTTAGGTTATTTATGATCAGTGGGGCCATAAGCTTGATTTAATTGGTTTCTTCCTTACTAGTGAGATGAATAATGCCACAGAGTATCACATGATCATTGGCACCTTAACCAATGCCTATGAGTTAGACATGTGCTATGTGAAATTATTCTCTAACTCACTCTTAGTTGGGTCTCAACTCACCATTGTCTGGGTCATCCTTAACTCTGATTTTCTCCCTCTCTTTGAGATAGTGTGTGATTTACTTTCCTTCTTCGAGGATGTCTTGTTTACCCAAATCCCTTATAGGGAGAACACTAGGGTTGATGCCTTAGCAAATGTCATTCTGGATTGTGAAATTTGATTTTATATCACTTTTGTCTTTTCTTCGTAGGAGCTAGAGCTAAATTTAGATTTAGATTAATTAGTATTGACACTCTCACCCATATATTGCACCATCGAATTCTACCACCATCCTTATCTAGTAAGTGAAGGTAATTTTTTCTTTTATATTTTAAATTCTTGCTTCCTTTAGTTTTATGTGGCTTCCATATACTATACAACACTCCTTATTCATTTCTATATTGACTACTTATACCTCAAGGGCATATGTAATCATACTTCTTGTGACGCTACTCCTCCCTATGTTTACACATTGGCTCATGTGTAAACTACCAACCTTGGTTATCCCATTTTAATACATTCACCACTACTTAGACATTTCCCACATCATACTCTCATCCCCTATACATCCTTAGGCCATCTTAGTCCGTTTATGTGCCAAACAGGCTCTCTAAACACCTCATGGGGTATTTTCAAATATTTGTTAACCACCCTAGGTAGCCTTTTGACTTAGGCCATGGATTAAGGAGGAAACCTATGTCCTAGGCCACATGTTTCCTTCATAAAAACTATGGCCTAGGCTAAAAAATAGGTAGAACACATGAAAAAGTGCCCTATTTGGGCCCAAATGGCTAAAAATGGCTAGTTTTTAGTCTTTTAGTGGATTAGGGTTGAGATATATGCCTTTTAAAAATTCATTCAAGCCCCTCTCTTGATATATATCCTATATTTATTACTATTACCTTATCACTTTATCATCACACTCAAAGCTTGGTTGCCTTCTTGTATCTCTCTTGGTTCTTGCTTGACACAATAGCGTTCATTATGATAGGGGATGCCCTACTATTTTGTAGCTTATCTTGGTGATTCACATTTCTCTTTATAGTGTTATTAAATCTTGTGGGTTTCTCCTTACTCCCTAAATAATCCATTACACCTATTATTGTGCTACTTTAATTGACTCTCTCATAGATTGACAGCTTCACCTTTACCTCTTCCATAATTTTTGGCTCTTGGTCTAGACTCAGCTTACACACAACATGATCCTCTTCCTCTCTTGATTTATAACTTGTTTAATTCGTTTCTATAAATTTTGCACATTTATTTTGATTTTTATATGAGGCCACTATTAATTTCAAAGTGAAATTCTTATTTGTTTACAATAGTATACATACTAGGGTTTGATTTGTTTTAGTGATTTAGCTTGCTAGGCATTATCTAGAATAGTTTCTACGTTTATGCATATGTATGTGGTTAAATATTATCTTCGTTATTTTAAATATATTTCATTATATATCATGATTTCATTAGAAACATTTCTCATTACATAGTAGGATCCTATATGCTCAAAACAATCTATAAAACTTACTTAAACAATCTATTTTGCTAAACTAGAAAATTAAATTGTTAGAAATTAATAGTGTTGAAAGTAAAAATATATCTCAAACTTATCATAGACATGATTTTAAACCCTTGATTAATTTTTTTAATATATTAAAACATCTTTCATTTTTCCTGAAAGTGCCTTTGATTCTAAGTTTACATATCATTTATTAGCTCTCTTTATTTGGCATTGTTATTTCCATAATTTGTATCCAATTAGTTGTCTAGTCTTATATAATTGATTTAATAGGGTTATATCTTCTATAGATACCTACATCCTTTATGCACTTTATTTTTTTAGCCCTAACCTGGTTTACAAGTCTATCTATATCTTGGTGCAAGCAAAAAAATCGGATAGCCACTATATATCTCTTATAGCTCATAGAAGCCTTGAGCCTTCTAAGACTCCTAGTGGTTTGTTTAAGTACCCTATGTACCCCTTACAAAACACTAGTGGCTCCATTCAAATTATTGGAGCTAAAACAAACATAATGGTAAATGGGTTAATTTAATCAAGGAGGGTGAGAGGATTTGACAAGATAAATAATGATAATTTTTTGTAGCACCACTTATTTTAAGATCCACTGAACCAATTTTTGTTGTAGCACATGATAATATGCATCATGATATAAATTACCATGATTATTTGGTCATAATGTGCATAAGGACTAACTCGCGATCCAATAAATAATTAAAAATAATGCCCTAATGATAAAAACCATGATGGTAATGTTGAAATATGAATATGGATGGACTCATGTGAAATGCATAAGGAATAACCCAATGAATAAATATAGATTGAGTCAAGGCATAATAACCAAAGCAAATAAACATACAAACAAATAAATAAATAATTAAGCAAATAAACACACACAAAAAATGAAATTAAAAGCAACAAAAAGCATCTTGTTGTTAACCAAGTCAATATCTACATGTAAAGGCTCAATATAATGATACACATATGGTGCCCCTAAGTAAGGCTATATGCATGGGAACAAAATTTGGGGATAATATATCTTGGTGTAATTTGCACACTTTAATTTACTGCTATAGGGTGAAAGCTATGAGCTTGGCATAAAAGTGTGAATTGGATGGTACCCCTAATCAATGATATATTCAAAGGGAAGGTCACACCCCCAATAGTAGATGAATGGATTAGAACCAATAAGGAATTTACCTAATAAGGCAGTTCAAGAATGATTGACTAAGTTTAGACAGGACATATGTTTTGGGATTTATTAAGGCTTTATATCTCTCTACAAGTTTGTAAGTTGATTTTCTAATATTTAGGATTTTGATTTTTTATAAATGTTTTTTGAATTTTATAGGCATCTCAACTCAATGGAGAATTACAAGACATAAGATGGTGAGAGTGTGGGCAAAGGGGTGCTTAAAAAATAATGAGAATTATCCTAGGTTGCTCACAAAATGGAAGGAGTATGGCTTAGGTTGATCATAAAATGGTGAGAGTGCTCAAAATTAAAAATGATTGCAAAATGGTGAGAGTGTGGTAAAGTTGTCTCACAAAATGGTGAGAGTGTGGTAAAGGTTTCTCAAAAAATGGTGAGAATGTTGGAAAAGGGGTGACTGAGATGACCTCAGAAAATATTGAGCACTACCTACATAGCACAAATAAACCTCAAGTAATTGTAGTTCAAAGGTATGGAAAGATAAAAAAGGATGGGAAGGTGAGACAAAGGGAAAGGTTAGGCACATGGAAATATAAGGAAAAATATTAGGCAAGCTAAATGGAAAGGTAAGGTAAATGGAAAGGTAAGGTAAATGGAAAAATAAGGTAAATGGTAGGGTAACACACATAGAAAGGTATGAAATAATGACAAGGCATATGATTTTATTATTCTTGCTGATGTGGAGATGTACATCTTGATCAACATATGATATAACCAAAATGGTTAAGTCTTTAAATATTTAGCCCACGACCCTTATGAATAGATACTTTATTAATAACATGTTTATTTTGTCTCTAATAATGTTGTTTTGATCTTCATTGGTTGTTGATTTTGTTTCTCCAACTTTGAGATAAGTTGTCTTCATAGCCTCTATACAGGAAAGTGTAGCTAGGCATGGTAAATAAGGATAAATATTGGCTGATAAGTCTAATTTAGATATGTAATATAGGTCTAAAATGAATAAATTGATCATAATGGAATGTATAATGGTTGGGAAATAAATGATGATTAGGATTTTTCAGGCACACAATGTTGTTGATTTCAGATTTGACATAATTTTGGTTATTTTGGAGCTGAGTAATTTTGAATATGATATCGATAGGACCACCATATTTTTATATTTTTTGGGACTAAGAGTAGCTACCATTTGATTATGGTGTATAATGGAATCTATACTGATGTTATATTTAATAATGTCTTCATCAAGTAATGAAGAACTATTTTGTTTAGCTATTGGTGTCTTGAAGAGGTTTTCACCAATAAAGTTGTCTTGATTGTCCCATAGTACCTCCAAAAATGTTTCATAAAGAAACATTGAATTTGATTGCCTTCTAGTGCCTCAGGCAATGTTTCACTACAATATGTTGAGTTTAAATTTTGATTTCCCCTAGCTCCTCCAAAAAGGTTTCACTAGGAGATCATTCTTCTTCTGTATGAATGTGCTCTTAGTCCCCCAATATTATTCAACTAATATGTCTCCATGGATGTAGTTAAACAATGTGTGATTATATCAATCCCAATCAACATTTGTGGGAGGTAGAATGCCAATATAATGGCTATGATGAGTGGTGTTAAAGGTATGCCAAATGGCAATGGAATAAGAAGAGGAAACATGATCCTCGTAGAAGATACTAGGAAAAATTGTGTTGAGGTTGAAGTAATAATCCTCAATTTTTTTTAAAGATCACAAATATATTAAAATTTATCTATAAAGCATGTGTAACCAATATTATAATAACCATGAATTTATTTTGATTCTGAAGTTGAGTTTGACACAAAGGACTTTGAATATGATGTTGAGATTGACATTGATTTTTCTTTGAATGCTAAATCTGATATCAATTCAATAATATAGTGGAACTTAAATGTTGATTCTTCATTTAATATCGTGGCAAAGATGTTATGTTGAATTTTGGGTATTAGATGAGTAATGGCCTGGGGTTCAATAATGGTCTCTTTAGAAATAGGCTCAGCTAAGAAGGACTCCACAAAGATTGGCTCATCAAAGTGAGGATTCTCAATAAAAGCTAAATGGTAAATAGGCAACTCCATAGAGACTAGTTTTTCAAAGTAAGGCCCATTTAAAATAGGACAATGATCAAGATATTGATTTTCCCAAAGGTGGTTATAATAATTAGGGATGACTCAATAAAGAATGGCTTGTCAAAGTTAGACTCCTTAACCAAACAAAAAGGGTCAAATAGTAATTCACCACATGTTAACTCATCATAAAAAGTTGTTTCAACAAAAACATTAAATATTGGCTGTTTCTCTTAGACTTTTCTTATAATTGGTTGCAATATATCAAATTTAGACACATGCTGGTCTTTAAAAGATGACTCTTGGAGAGGTAATTACTGGCTCTATTATGGCTCAAAAATTGGCTTAGAATTATTAAAGTGGGGGAAGGTTGGCAATGGATGAAGAATGACTAGTGGTTTAATGATGAGATCTTAGTAAATAAGTGCATCTAAGATGGGCTTGACAAAGACTAGTTGTGGGTCTAAGATGGTAATTATGATCCATCAAGTCGTGATTGCACATCTTTTTTGGGATGAACTACCATATTTTTAAGGGCCTATAATGGTAATGAGTGGGTGTTGCAAAGAATTTTTGCTAATGCAAGCTAAAGGATGAGGGCTTAGAATGGTAATCCATGGGTGTTGTGGAGCTTGGTTTCTAACCGAGGCTAAAGGATGAGGGCCTAGAATGTTAATGAATGGGAATTGTTAAGCTTAGTTAATAGCATAGTCCAAAGGATGAGGGATTGGAATAGTAATTAATGGGTGATGTGAATCTTGGTTACTGACATAGGCTAAAGGATGAGGGCCTAGGATGTTAATATTTGGGAATTGCGTAACTTGGTTACTTGTGTAGACCAAAGGAGGGTTATTAGAATAGGTAGGGGATTAGGTATCCTTATCATTGAAATGGTGAACTTGGTACTTTAATTGGCACAAAGAAGGGTCATCATGGCATATGATAATTATCATGGTTGGGATTGGAAATTATCCCAAAGAGGGTGGTCTTGGTCTATAAAAATGGTCTAGGTCTAGGTTTAGGTTTGAAAGTGCCAATGGTCTAGGAATAAGTGTTTGATCTATTCTTGCAATACTTTAAACTTGGCCTATGAACTAATATTTTCTCCAAAAATCATCAATGGTAAGCATGGTCTCAAAGTATCTCCTAGGTATAATGTCTTAAACACAAAAGGTTAAGTAAAAGGTAAGTTTTCAATCCTGGTCTTGGTAAAATGTTTCAAACAAAAACTAATCTAGGTCTAAAATGGAAAATGGTACTAGGTCTTTAGGAACAAGTCATAAAGCTAGGATAAAAATGGCACAAACAAAACCTAAAAATTAAAGAAAATTCTAGGTCTTTGAAAATATGGCATAGAGCTACACTTGAAACAAACTTGGTTGAAGTAAAAATGACAAGGTAATTAATATAAAAATTTGAAACATTTAGACTCAAACTAGGCACATGGATTCAAACATAAACTTGACCATTGTTAAAAGACATTGGACCTTAGGAATATGCCTAAAAATAATTGGTAAATTCAATATAATTTAAATAAAAATAAGCATGATGAATAAATCAATCAAGCCCAAGTGATAAGCAAGACCCAAATATAGACTAATCATGCTTAAGTTTGTACTCAAAAAGAGAGTTTCAATCTTAGTTCTAAGCAACAAAATAGATATAAGGCACACAAAAAAGAGAATAATTATAAAAATTTAGGAAAAGGAGTCTTTAAAGTAAGCAAGGAATTAGTCCAATGTGCATAATTCAAAAGTAAGAGGCAAACACCTAAGCCAAAATTAAGTGAGGTATAGGTATAAACCACTCAATGTTTGAATCTGAGATTCACAAGACTAATTTAAAACTTGGTTTGTAAGACTTGGTTTCTCAAATGGATAACATTCTAGATAAAAATGGACAACATAACAATACCAATTATATACCAAAAGGCATACATAGTTTTGAACTTGATTTGACACAAGGTAAAGGTTTTGAAACAATATCAATAATGTAACGACACTATCTTTTATTCAAAACACTAAGGTAAAAACTTGGGATGAAATGGGAAAAATAATGATGCCCCTTTGAAACAAGTGACACACACACAATTTTTTTTGAAATTGTCTAATGCAAAGTGTGGTATCAAATGGGAAAAATAATACCTCTTTAGGCTAAAAGGGGTGTAAAAACATGTGATTGAATCATGATTTATTATTAATGAATTTTTGACAAACATAATAATTTTAGACTTAAAAAACAAAGCAAGAAAAATGAATAGACACAAAAACACCTAAGTGTATCATCTTATCACTAAAAATTGACAAGGTTGCTTCATATTGTCAAATTATGTCTATATACTCCTTGAGAGTAAATAATTTGTTAATTAAATAAATTTAGATGCACATGAAAAGTAAGGTTTTTTAGGCCCCCTCTTCTCTCAGGAATTCATATAGTGACATAGAACTTTGGGATACTCACCTTATATTGACAATATTTCCATGGTAAGTGGGGTTTATCTAAAAAATATAAGTTTCACATATTTCTAGATGGTCCCATATGTGTGGTTAGCATTAGGGTGAAACTTGTCGTTTGGATTCAAGATAATCAACTTATTGTAAAAAGGTCTTATCCTTTTTATAACCACTACATTAGTAATATTTCTTAGTGTAGTGCAATGTCTAGATTAAGTCATTATTCTAAGATAGATATTGCTAATGGAGATAGTTTTACTTCTAAAACTAATGTCTTAGAGAGTCACCCCCAATTTATATACCCCACTATGGATTGGATTTGAAATGATGTTGGGAGATGAAATCTCGAGTCAACACTTCCTTAAAAAACATATGGGGAGGTGATGAAATATTTCCCACAAGATAAGTGCATGAAAGAAATAAAACTAGGACTTTATAGGTCTTTTTATGGATTACCCAAGTTATTTAAACTTGGGGAGAGCATTGATGAATTTACTATTGGAGTTACAATCACTGAGAGGGGGGAGTGAATCAATGATGATATATATTTCAATCATTAATTGTAATCCTTACAAATTCTTAATCAATGATCACAGGCATTCATAAAGCATACAAGAGGTTCATAAGAATGAATAAGAAATATGATGAAATATCATACAAATATCACAAGATCTAAGTGGGAAACCCTCTTGGGGAATAAAACTCACTCTCAATCCTATAAACACATAGACTACTTGTCCTATAAAATGATCACAAAAATGAGACCTTTTAGTGAAGCACCCACTTCATAAGGACAACCCACCCCTAAGTATGAACAAGCACCCACTTATTCTAGATTCTGAGCACCCAAAAAATACCAATGAAATCAAAAACTCTAGAACTTTGATTGCATTTAAAACTTATTGGATAAATAATGTATAACACCTCTCTTTCAAATCTTCACACACACTCAAACTTGCTCATACAAAAATACATCCAAACACCCCTTTGGATCACTCTAGGCTTCTTTGCTCATTCTGAATCTACCCTATAATTCAATCCATCCACTAAGCACACTCACTTTGATCTATTTCTTTCATTTCTACCTTCCACTCTCTCAACACATTCTCTTTAAGTTTAAAAACCATTACCTTAGCTTTCACTCTTTATAGAGTCTTCATGAATATCATCTTCTAAGTCAGCCATAATACATGCCTTAACCCTTAATACTTATATCATGCTAACATATATCACAATACCATCCTCATAGGTCTACCATAGAATCCATGGGTCATACTTAAGTAGATACACCTTTCAATTAGGCCTTAGTATCCCTTAAAGGTCTTATGGAGACCTATTACCCCTTTAGCAATTCATCAAGAAAATTAAGATCATAAGATCACTTTAAAATACATGGGCCACTCCACATGACATTATAATATTTTCAAGTGATTACTACCACCAAAACACTCTTCTAATAAAGCACAAATTTCTTAAACAATATTTTGTACACAAGAACACCATGAACAAATAAAGAGTCAAATTAAAACTATAATAAATGAATCTATATAGATATTAAAACCTCCAAATCAATTTCAATAGATATCACTTTAATTTATCTAAAACTTTGCCTCTTACACCATTATAAAATTCTGCATATATCAAAAGTTATAGCTCAAAAAATATAAACTAGTTTTTCCGTTGTTAAGTTGAATATTCAAATTCCAACTGTCACTGTATAAAGCAAAACATATAACACTTGGCATCATCTCATGCTCCCTAAAATCCATATCAATTATGATCTATCATTCTCCTATTGATATTCCTATCTTTAACTCTTTAATCACTAACCTTTAATCTCTTACACATGCATCAATGATTAAGACACTTTACACCCTCACATGCCTTCTATGCACCTAGCTCCATTGAGTTAATGCACTTACACCAATTAACATTCCCATGAAAAATCATTTACTATTTGAATTTGAAATACATAATTGACATATGTTTATGAGATTTAATGCAAACTATTAGATCTTTATCTATTATATTAGATGATCATCATTAGATCTTTTGACCACTCATCATATATTTGTCTTGACTATTTGACCCTAGACTTCAGCATAGTTAAACTTGATTTTCATTGGTCCATCACAGTCTACTAGAGCAACTTTTAAGGTTTATATCTTAACCGAGAAAACAATTCAAGACTATAAATATTTAGAGTACCTTATTGGCACTATAGACAAAATCTCCATGAAATTCATTTACCAATGTTGACTTTTTGATTACCTTCACAAAATGCACAAACTTGTTGGATCACTCATATTTGCATGATGTGTAGTGATGGTATGGTTTATATTAATATATAATATGCATGTTTCTCTTTCCAAATGATAAAATGACATACCATAACTTCACCAAGACATATATGGATGCCTCACAACTTCTCTGTACTTATAGACTTGCATATGTGCCATATCCCTCCAGGATATCAAACACAACATCTTTGCCATTCATGCACTAGTACCACATTCTCTCTTTGACATAAATGATAACCTAATACATAAATGACCATGATCAACAATCTCCTCCTTTGTGATTAATGGTAAAACATCCTCAGAATGAATTTTTACTCATCTAAACTTCTCATTCTAATCTTTCTCCCCCTTTGACATTAATGACAAAGGGTCTCTTCCTCAACATGACAACAGTCATTCCTTAACATCATGTGTGTATTAAAATAATATTTAATATTATTAGGATACTCACATAATTTCAATAATATGAATCAATTTCTCCCCCTTTTGCATGTAACAATATGAACTTGGACTTATCTGATCCTTGGACTTGACGAACTACTCATAGAGCTTACAAAGCTCCCCCTTATATTATGTTCCATCTTATGTCATATATTCTAAAACCATACTATATAATATTTTTTGAAATGAAACATCTCACACATGATCCCCCTAACTCTTTGGATACCTTTCATATTATTAAACTGAAGAGAACATACCTTTGTATTGATTTGGCATTTTGATTATTACCTAGAGCACACACACTTGCTTCCATACATGAAAGATGTGTCTTAAGAAGCATAGGTAGAGACACCCATTTTTCATAGAGGGAATAAAGGTAAAAAAACTCAAGAGACTCCCATATCTCCATGATCTTTCTTGACTTGCGTTCCTTCCTCATCTTTAGATTGACTTTGAATGAGTTCTCAACCTTATTCTTTTCTTTTATCTCAGGATCTTGCTTGATTTCCTTGTCCATTTGGGAAGATAAGGATTGTTCCTTGATACTTTAATTTTTTCCCTATTATATCATGGTAAATAATCCACTTTGATCCTATTTTTTATTTACTTGCTTATCCCTCCATTCACTATGACTCCTCTTCATGACATGATTGATAATTTTTGAAGTAGAATATTGATCATTCTTGTAGAAACCTTGCTATATGACCTCTCTCATGACATTTGAAACAAATGAGGTTTATAATATTCTACATATATTTTGATTGAGATATAATATTATTTTTTGAATTTTCATGATTATATACTTGATCATTTGGTCCCCTAATGAAGGTATTATAAAACTTTGCAATATGACCAAATCCTTGACACTTTTAGCAAAAGATGTAATTCTTTCTTTGTGAACCTGTTGACTATCTTGAGTGATGATTTCATTCATGCTTGTAATTTTCTTTCTCATAATTCCTTACAAATTCATTCTTTGAGCATATTTTATAATCTTTTGACCTATGACCAAACTAATTATAAGAGTAATAATGACCATTGAAATTTGAATACCTCATAGCATTTGGTTGTTTGATTTGATTTATTTTCATTCTATTAATACCTTAATTCCTTGATTGATGATTGATATTCAAAGCCTTTATCTTATATTGAGTTGCATGCTTTTATTCTTCTTTATATCTAAGACCATATCTATTTCTAACATGATTTTAACTACTCATAATATTATCAAGATAATTTGAGCTCTTTTCATACTTCAGAAATGACTTCACCTTAAAATATGTCTTGTCTAACTTAGGTTTTAATGACTCAATTTTAAGCACTCATCTTCTTTGAATTTTAGGCTTGAATACATAGTTCTAAATTTACTATTGAAATGTTTGATATTATCTTCATGTTCCCTGGTGTCATCATTCATTCTTGATTTAAACACAACACATTGCTCTTCATAGTCCTTGATTTGTGACATCATATTCTTATTCTTTTTCTTCTCAATCTTCATATCTTCAAGAGAATTCATCAATTCATCCTTATTATCTAAATCATCAACTATATCTTTACTCATAGAATGATTTAGTTTAATTTTTAAAAACTTTATCTCTGATTGATACATGATATTCTCTTCATCTTTACTCTTTAATTTTCATTAACAGTGCAAACCTGAGTTTCAAGCTGTTGTGTGATCATGTTCCTTGACTTCATTACTCAACCTTCCTTCAAAAAGTTTAATTTTTTCCTCAAGGATTTGATCAAGAAATATTGTTTTTTAATTATTTATTTGTAGTATCTTCATTTCTTCCATAGTATCTAGATATTTATCTTCAAGAGTGACTTTCTCATCTTCTTCTTCTAAGCTATCTCTACCAAAGAAATTTTTACTTAAATAATATTCATCTTCATCATCACTAAAATCCATAAACAATGTCTCCTTTCCCTCATTATGAAAATAATCATCATTATCAAATGTATTTAATTCTCCTTCTATAGATGAGTTACTATCTTCGTCATGTTAAAGGATCTTGCTACCTTTGTATGATTCCTTCTTTCCATTTTTCTTACTGAAAAACTTTTTGTACTTGCTAGGACCCTCAAATTTATTGTATTTATCCTCATGACATTCTTTATAATCTTATTTGAGTTCAAAATTATTGAAACATTTAGTTACAAAATGACCAACTTTATCACATGAAAATTATTTAAAAGGAAGTTTTACTTCATACTAACCTAATCCTGCATTCAATCTTCTTGCAATCATGTCTTTAAGTTAATATTTATTAAGATCAAAATCTTCAAGACTTAATTGTTCTTCTTATATTTTATCCCCTTGATCACCTTGAAGGTTGCTTCCTTCTTAGGAGGTCTATTATGATCAACTCTCATCTCATAGGCAATAAGGATGCCATGTAGTTTATCCATATTCAACTAAGTGAAATCATGACTTTCTTCTATAGTAAAAACTTTTAAATCAAACTTGAAGCCTTAGAAGTTTTAAAGCCTTAGAAATTTATCTATGGACTCAAAAAAGATCCTAAAACTTAGTATGCCAAGATGGAATCCTTTATTCTTTCAGTTAGATTCATTAGATGCCATTCCGATTCGATTGTCTACATCTTATGGTAGGATGATTCATTATTGATTCTAGTTCTCTATGTGGATGACCTATTGATCATAGGGAGTAATCTATCCACCATCACAATAGTGAAAAATGCTTTGTCTGATAGATTCTTAATGACTAACTTGGGTTTATTACATTACTTCTTTGGGATTCAAATTTTTTATTCTGACTTTGAGATCACTACTGCACAATCCAAGAATGTTCTTAATTTTTTTTCATGGTTTAGCATGGATGACTATAAGCTAGTCATGAATCCTTTTCTATCTAGTGTAAAGATTGAGGATGATTGTCCATCTCCTTTTATTGATGCTACCTCATATCAATATCTTGTTGTCAATATCATCTATCTTACACACACTAGAACTAACCTTTCATATATAGTGGGCATGGTCTCCATATTCATGTAGGATCTACATGAGTTGAACAAAAAATAAGATAAGTAGATCCTTCACTACATTTAGGGCATTCATAGTTTTGGGATTCACTATGGGGTGGGCATCGACATTGACATAATTGGGTACACAAACTCAGATTAGGGTAGAGACATTTAGACATGTAAGTCTACTTCAAGATACAATTTCTTCCTCAGTTCAGGTCTAATTAATTGGTATAGTAAGAATAAAACTATTATTGCTTTATCTTATATACAAGAAGAATACAAAGGAGTTGTTAATGTTGCCACTGAGGCTATTTGGATTCAAGGGATCCTCACTAAGTCTGGAATTTAGTTTAGATGACCAGTAATCATTTTCTGTGACAACCAAAGCACAATCAAAATATGTAAGAATCTATTCCTTTAATAATATACCAAGCATATTGATATTCACATGCATCTTTTTTGGGAGATCATCCATGAGTAGGTCATTGATCTCTGCTACATCCAAAAAAAAAAGTAAATTGTTGATATATCAACCAAACCTTTTACTGAGAGTAAGTATCTTCATTTATGACCTCTTCTTGGAGTTTAGGCAATTTTATATTCTTCCTCCTTTGGGGGATCATATCTATGTAGTTGGGTACCTCATCAGGTCTTTGTTCTAGGACCCAATTATTCTACCCACCTAATCTATGCTTAAAGAAGGGGGGGGGGGGGGTTTGG
The DNA here is from genome assembly GCA_037957365.1 of Torreya grandis. Lineage (NCBI taxonomy): Eukaryota > Viridiplantae > Streptophyta > Pinopsida > Cupressales > Taxaceae > Torreya > Torreya grandis. The sequence goes on from JARHVA010002981.1 coordinate 2,195,512, forward strand.
CGTAGGATTCTATATCACTAGTTTTTATCTACATGATATAGTCAAGCTTTTTTAGGTTTAATAAAGGTCCTTAAGTGGAAAATTATTCCACATACATGAGGATAGTGGGACTTGTCTATTTTAAACCTATATAAGGAACCTTAATGAGGTTGGTGGGATTTGTCTATTTTCTACCTATATAAGGAACCTTCCTTTGTACTTTTTGGCTAATGATTATTAGTTCAACTTTTTTTTGTGGAGACAAGTTTCTTCATCTTTTGAGTTGTTTTATTTTTCAAGTTTCCTTACTCCATACAGGGTTTCTCTATGAGTTCAATCCTATCCAGTAGATCTGATTGTGGCCCACTATGACATATGTTTAATTTATCTCTAAAAGTTTCATTTCTAAAGGTATATTTGAATGTCGTGTTTATTTTATTTTTACATATATAATACATTTAAAATTTTATACTTTCATGAATTATATTTCACCAAAATTAATTTAATAATCCATGCATATGTAAACATGATTTAATACCACTTCACTACATCAACTAGATGTCAAATAAAATAAGTAATGTAAATATCTATTTAGCATCAACTACATCATTGCCATGTAATAATTTTCTAATACTTTTGAATGAATATTATATATGTTTCAAAAATTATTACAACCATTTATAAAACTAATTATTATTGACATGTTTAATCCAATACATATATAATTTCACATGCCTTATTAATTGACATACTAATTCATATATAAACTAACATATATGTGTCAATCAAATGAAATCTTTTACTATGTGTTGAGTGCACTTAAAATTAAATACAATTTCAAGTGGGAAATTGTGTTTGATATCATTAGGAAATCACCACAATAGCCTTATATAGGAAATAAATTAATGTATATGCACAATTTATTTTATTTCACATCACAAATAAATTTGTGTACATAAGACACTACTTTAAAATTTGCTTTATCAATATTTAACTATGTTCAATTCCCATATTTCTATATAGTTTCATGAAATTTAGTTTAACTTGGTCTATGAAGGTAATCTCTCTATAAAATTAATTTAAAACTTTGTTACTTCTTCAAACAATTTGATCTATGCATAACAAGTACAAAGAGGTCAAAAATTATAACTGCTTCCATTTAACGTCTTGTTCTTTTTCTAGATATAATGAATCATTTATAGTGTTAATTAAGGAAAAAAATATAAGTATGTTTTTATCCAATATCCATAATGAATGTGAATATTGAAAAATAACAAAAAAACATTGTGTTGTTACTGGATACATAGATTTATAATAGGCTATTATATTTTCATATTTAAGGGTTACAATATTTATTTATTCTAGAAACTAGCACACCTTATTAGTAAACTGAAGGTATGTACATAGTCATATATCTATAGTTTTTTGGTTCATAAAAGCAATGGAGTTAAATCTTAAAAAATGTAAGAGGACAAATAATGAAATATCAAATAAACTAATAATTAAATAGTTATGAACTAGAAAATGACACAATATAATAACATTGACCATGTTTTAGCTAAACACCACCTTTTACATAGCGTATCATTTAACTATAGTTTTTATTATTATTGTCTATTCAATACATTCCACATGCTATTACATATTTCAATATACACCCTTAGGGATAAGAAACATGATCATTGACCATTTCTTAAATTGATTGCATATTGGTGATCCAATCCTAATTAAATTATTATAATTAGATCCTTATTACTTATACATATTACATGAAATACATGTGACACTAAAACATATTTATATATAATTCCCCTGGTGATAAATTTGGTTTATGGAGAGACATCTTTTGTATACATTGTCTAGCTAGATCTCTCAATATAAAAATATGCATATGGTCATATACAAGGAAAAAAACCACCTTCTATTTAGTGAAAAATGTCAAAAACTTCCACACTTGATATTTTTTTATGATATAAATATTATTTTGGCCATTATGAGTTTTTATAATGTAAAAAAAAGGTCAATACCCTATGCTATTGATACATATTCAACTGTCTAATATGTGAAAATATTTGGAACCATATTGGATAACCATTACATGGAAACTAAAAATAAATAATGTATATAGGCTTATTCTATTTAGTTATTATTGTGGTAAGATCTTATTTAATTCTATTTTCCAAGTGATAGATCTAGAATTTGACATACAATGTCTACATCGTAATCTCTCACAATCATTTTACAATGAAAAATTGTGCATGAATAAAAAATATTTATGTTACATAGAAATAAAATTAGGGCATGAATTAATACAAAACATGAATAGATTTTCAAAATGGAAGACATACATTGTAAACTTGGAAAAACCTTTCCATGAAAGTAAAACTAAACGAAGTATTTTTTTATTTGAGTGGTTATCCATAGTTTTTAATGAATAAAATTCATCTTTGACCAACTACTAGTGCATATATGGTGAAGATGTACATGGGATATTTAAAAAACATAAATAACTACAACATAATCTTTGAAATAGATACAAACCATATTCATTATGAGCCATTGACCAGGGATTGCCAAAATTTAACAACTACTCCAAATCACAATAGAAAATAAATAGCATTAAATAAGATAGGTACAACACATTCTCATGATTTTGAAAAAATTAAACAAAATATGTAAAAAATATCTCAAGAGAATATATACAATTCATTAAATAGAATAAAAATAATGCATTGAGTAAGACATCAGTAACATGTTTTCATGTCTTGAAATGTATTTTTTGGTACAAAGGAAGTAACACAAAAAAAACATCATAAAATACATATAAGACACACCAAAACATTCACATCTAGTGTGTAGCAAATTTTAATTCAACTATAACATTATATATTTTAAGGAATTAGAAAAAGAAACATATGCAAAATTGAGAAAGATAAATAAAATTATGGTATAAAAAATATGCATTAGATGAAATAATCCATTTAAAAATGTAATTATTCCAAAATTTTCATCTCCTACACACATTTAGTTAAAAATTAATTTGGGACATGTCAAAATGCTAACATATATTGAAGACTGCCTTTTTCATTGTGAATTGATTTTACATAGATCAAGCGACTAGGATACAAAAAGCCATAGATTAGATTAACTAGGGTAATCATCAATGTGTCACTGAACACTGACATAATACAAAAAACATTACCATGCTCAATAAATAAAACATCTAGAATCTCTATTGAACTAAAGAGAAAATTAGAATACAAAAATGCACACCAAAAATGAAGGGTTCATCAAAACATAATCATGATTGATTTAAAACAACTATTCAAGAGAAGATTTTATCGATCATAAAATGTAAAAAATATAAAATATTTGGAAATAATTATTACATACTAATAACATGTTAAGATATATAATAGAGACTTAGGCAAGTAGGAAAATAATAGGTTCAAAATATAATATTCCTACTTCAACCATGTTGCATGGATTTACTGAGTTGACATGCATTCATTTATTACAAGAAAAAATTATCCAAGGTGCACCAACAAAATGACAACCACTTAGAATTTTTAAAGACAAATATGCAGAGGAAATGAACTTCCCAACCATTTTTTATGTCAAGCAACAAAATAAAAACACTACAACTGTATTTTCATATGCTAAAATTTATCAATGGGAATTACAACATATGGATCACACATTTTCATATCATATCACAAATATTTTTTCCAGGATATGAAAATTATAATTGACTAGGTGATGGCAACAATGTGGGTGGGAGTTATAAAAAGATATTAAAAGCAAGAAAGCTTGTGGTAAAATATGTCAATTATAGACCAAATATAGAAAAAATATTAAAATATGATATTAGATATATTGACTTCAAAAAATATGAATATCATTAGATTATTTACAATAAGTATTAAAAACACTTTTGTAATGATTTGTCAGTTAGGATTGCCAATGTTATTTTTACATTCTTAAGTGTTAAACATTATTTGCAACCACTTACAAATGCATTATCTAAATTCCATAATAGCTATATAAAACATCATGGAACAAAAAAAAAAGCATCTTTATTACAAATTATTGTGTTTGCTCAATTTCAAAATATCATGTTACATGTAAAAAATTATATGCATAAAGGATAAAGGTGATGTTGAAAATGATATGAAAACATGAATCTTTTCTAGGGTAATTACAAGATCATTTCTAAGTTACATAATTATATAATTGAGGAAGTCATCACACACATTATATGCTATAGATATAATTTTCACTAGTTTATGGAAAGGACAAAAATTTAGACTTTACAAGCTTTACCAATAAATACATAACTTGTGATGCAAATATACTTGACTCAAACATAACAAAATTACACAAATATCACCCTACCATAAATTGTAATCAAAACCATAAAACATATTATAGATCCAAATTTCATGTTCTAACAATGTTAATAATATTTATCCTTGAACCATGTACAAATGAAAATAAGTTGGCCAAAAAAAAATCAATGCATATCTTTGCTAGATTAAAAAATAGATGCTATGAACATTCTACAAAAATTTGACATGTTTTTAGCAGAAATAAAATAGTTGAAAATAAATACTTAGAATTGATATGAAGCACACTTAAGCATCCAACAATTTTCATGAAATGAAAGCCATCACGTGCATGGAAAAACACCTTTTGTAAAAAAATGCCACACTTATGGAAAGTAAATACATATGCATAATTTGTGCTCAATCTCTATGTTGCAACATATTATTGTATGTCCTACATGAAAAAATTGATACACCAAAGACAAAAACATTTTATTAAATCTAAAAATAGCACCAAATTATAACTATATATGCTATTCAAATTATACGTGCCCTTAGAAACACATTGATTAATAGTTAACAAATATCTACTCAACAGGGTGTTCACATACTTTTATCATTGCCATTGCATAATTACTCTAGAAAATGCATATCTATAAATACAAGTCCATTAGATGAGGGCACATTCATTATAATCCTTCAACACTTTAAGCCCATAAACCTAATGAAACAGAAGATGTTATATACAAATCTATAAAAGATCACTATGTTTAATGGCTAGAAACACTGGCTGAGTTTGTCTCACTGAGTTTTTCTCTGAATATAGGAAAAATGGAAAAAAAAATCCATGTAAAACACAAAGCCCATGTTATAATATATATCAAGTAAAATAAACATCTTGATATTGAAAATCATTATAGAGAAAAAATATTATTGTATATTCCTTTCACTAGAAACAAAAACAATACAAAGCATGGTTTTAAAACATGTAATTTTGCATATGTTTTTGATGGAAAAATATCCTCAAAAATGAATTCAGATATATTATTGCATTAAATTTTCCTAGGGAAACATCGATGAAATTGCTGACAATGTTTATTTCAACAATATCTATTCCTAACCAACAAATTTGAATGTCGAAGATAATGAATTTACCTGTAAATATTATGATCAGAAATAAGATTCACATGTTTTCTAAGAATTAGGTAAAATGAAATACAAAATGAAGCCTTTTGAAATATGTAAACACCCATTTAATTTTGATAACAATGAATAATATGAAAGAATAATATTTGTGAACAAATAACAACAAGGAATCGTGAAAGATATATAAATGAAAAAACTAGAAAAATCCTAACTATCCAAGCTTATGTAGGAAATATAGGTAGCTCAACATGTTATAAAGGTCATAGAATGATATAAGCTATAATAATGAAAATTATGGAACAATATTCTCCAAGTATCAGCATGGATAATGGCTAGGATAAATTTCAACATCTATATGTCTATGTGTAACTGTTATGTCTAACATAACACTCATATAGTGTGAAATGCACATGTCTATGTAAATAACATGCAATAAAAAAAAAATGGATAAATACCATATGTAAATAGTGTAATCTAGAAATCATGTCATGTTCATGACCTGATCTTGGATATTTTGAATAATTATTTTTTTTGTTTTTTTTATTTATTATATTTTTGAAATATCTAGGATTTGGAAAATCAAAACAATGATCATATCAATGGAAAGATCATGGGAGGTGCCTATATAAAATGGTCGAGGGGTCTTATGTTGTTAAGGGGGATATGAACTATGGGTGTATTTGAATATGAGTGTGTACCATATATGTCATGATCACTACTCATGGAACTCTGTGTAATATGAGAAACTATAGATCATCAAGTAAATTATGGTGTCAAGTGTATTGCATGAGGGTGCCTCAAAATTTGTGTTCAGCATGAAACACATTGAATTGTATGTAGTGCTAATTGGTTATGTATTATAAGATATGGTGGAGTATATGGTCTCTAAAAATATATTTTAACATGATAGACATTAAATAGTATACTATTTAAATATGTATTTTATATGTGTAGCAAACATCTATGTATAATGATCTTGAATAGGTGTAAAATTTTTCTATTTATTATGATCCTAAATAGATGGACAAACTATCTATGTCTAATGATCTTGAATAGGTTTAAAAACCACATATATAATGTATTGAATATGTGTCTCAACCAATATTGGTGGTGTTGGATATGAAGGAGGAGATATCATTAGATGTAAAGGATATTCATATCATACACATGGAACTATGATCACTCTATTGCAGTGTAGGCATTGGTGGATTGTAGAGGGGACTATACAAAGTCTATGCATCCAAGAAAAGCCTAAAAACATGTCAAAATCTCTGTTACTTTATGGAATCAATAATGTGTGGCTAATATGGCTTAGCCTCCGTGAAGAGATAATACGATGCCTACCAAGTTATTATGTTTCTATCCCAGAATCATTTAATTTATTTTGATTTAACTTATAAATATTTTCATTTGTACCCAATTGAGTGGATAAGTGTCATCATACAAATGTTATCACTTAAATCATTCTCAGTCATAACATTATGTATGGGTTATTCATTGATGTAAGTTCATATGAAGAGTAAATGAAAATATGAATATTTATCAACTACTTCATTATCATCAAATTATATGATTATGGGTCACCAAGTTGTAATATCACTAATTGTCTTAATGATAACATCTACTAGATGGTCATATGTCGTTGGTGGAGGATGCATGTTATACGCATAATGCACCTCTAAAATGTCATTTGTTTTTGATGTTTCATGTTTAAGAATAGAATCATTAATGATCTTGAATTTTTACTTTTCATTCTATTGTATTCTATATTCATCTATAGGATTTCTAAAATTGATAATGTTTTCATCTATAAGATCCTATTTCTTATGGATTAGTTTAGAACATATATTCATTCAATGCCCTAATTATTATGATAATCAAAATAGGTATTTATATCATATTTGTTTGGTCTAGGTCTGTTTGGATCAAGTTATTGTAGAGGAAGGAGTATAATAAGGTTACACTTTAGTAACTTATTTAATAAAAGATGAAGAAGTGTTGGTAATCTTGAATACTTCCCCTTAGGTAGAGTTTTCAATTATAGATGGTTTGTAGATTACAACACTTAATTAACTATAAAATTCACCTCAATATTTTTATCATTTGGTTTTATCTTTATAACTTGTTTTTGTTTTAAACTTTTTTGTCGATGTAGCTGTAGGAATTGATGTATACTTTATTTCTTTGATATATATTATCTTGGCTTCTCTATCCCTCACTAGATGGCACAACTCATCAAATAATTTAAATATATTGAATATAAATGATTCATGAAGTGATGATATAAAAATTTGATTAGATATATATTATAGCTCATTTTTATCCATAAAATTAGTCATCTTGGATAACATGGTCTTGCATCAAAGTACATAATTGCTAATTGGTTAATTCTATCCTTGTTTAAGGTTAGTAATTTGTGCATACGATAAATTATCATCAATTTTGATGGAAAATGTTTCTATAAATTAGTTGGTCAAGGGGTTTTATGGATTGGGGGAGTGGGGGGGGGGGCGGGGGAGATCATATAACCATCACAATGCATAATATTTAAGACTTCATGGAAATACTTTAGTCAATAGTTTATCTTTGTCTTCATAATCCAAGCATGCTACATGGAATGATATAATGCATTTATTGAGATGAAATTTACCTTGCTATAATTTAAGCTTGGGAGTTATGAATCCTATTGTTCAAGGGTAGTCTACTATCTTATGGGTTAATGGGTTATGAAACAAAGTGTGTGGGTATATAGGATGATTAGATCTTAATTCATGCTGTTCTAACTTCAACATCTTGGAATGAAAAATTGTAATAGTATGCTCAAGAGATCTTTTAGTAAGTGAGTTTGGTGATGGAACTTGTATAGTCATCATGGGATGGATAAATATTTCCTACTTAGGAATATGTATTGAAATCTATTGGAGTTCATATATTGTAACAAAACTTTGGGTGGATGTCACATAGGTTACTAAAGGTGTAACTCTATGGATATGACTGATAGAAGAGGTCTAAATACCTAATGTCTAATCTCATGAGAACTTTCTCTAATAATATGTTTTTATATATAACATGCATCAATCTAATTTGAATTTATGTTAAGATTTTCATGGTAATATTTATCATTTATGGCATCTAGGTGATCTATAGTAGTTGTATTATAAGTTAGAACATTCATGATAAGTGCATCTATAAGGTGGATATGATATGATGTATAATCCATAGTAGGAAGAATAAATTATGTCATACATGACCTTTTTGTGTGATGGTAACAATAGGCATATTGAATTGAATGTTGTAACAATAGAATATGGGGAAGTCTTGTGATTTTTCATTGGTAATTATAGCCTTTATAGTGAATTTGGATTTGATCATTATTTCATATTTCCTTACATAATTTATCCAAATGAGCTACACTATCCATGTAGAAAAATAGTGAAAAGAGTAACTTCATTACATGTGTTAGCGAAATATGTTCATTCAACATAGTCATGATTAATGTGTATTATTAGGGAATAATTAAAACTGGGGTTTAAAAATAAATTCATAAGGCTGAAATTTGAAACCTTAAAAGATGAAACCGTAATAAAGGTTTAGGGTTAAAGGTGGAAATATTTTGTGTGTATGGAAATTAAAAAAATAATTATTAAAATGAAACCTTGGGAAAAATATTATTTGTTTAAGGAGATAAGAAATGAGATTGAAACCCAAGGGCAAAAAATATAAAATTATGGAAGGATGAAACCCTAAGGAAAGTTAGGGTTTTTCATTGTTTGATATGTGTAAAGGTTAACTATTTTTTCCATAATTTTTATTAAGATATATTAATTTATCTAATTAAGATATAACTTTGAAATATAATTCATATATTAGGATATAACATTCATGCATACATTTGAATCTTAAAAAGTGAGAATAATTATGCTTGTGTGATAAGTGGCATATGTTAAATACAATAAGTACAATAAAGGAATGAGTATTTAGCTTTTTTGGTTGACTGTCTCACTGTGAGTATCTTTTAAAAATGAAAATAAGGATAAACCAAGAGTGTGGTTCTCTCAATTTTATAATTGATTCTATATATGTGTAAGCTCGGTTCTGTAAGATTTGGTCAGTTTCTCTGCTCGATACTATCTTACAAACTAGTTGATATTGACCTATAAGGAAGTAGAATAGTGACTGTATGGTCACATGTGCTTATTTATGTCTACTCTATATCCATGATCCTTAATCTTAAAAATGTGTGAAGCTTCATAAATCAGTCTTATTGTCTTTGAAACCCTACATATTCTTGTGAAGGATAGAAACTTGAAAATTTTAGGAAAGTGTAATGGGATAAGTTGATCCCAACCACCCCAATTTGATGATTGATTGATGCCTATGTATTTGGTATTGTAATTAGGGAAATAAATCCAAATGTAATTTTCCCCTAGTTTGATTATGTAATTGTGTTCCTTCAATTTATGTATGCAACTAATGATTTGGTTTTGATATTTGATGATGTTTTCTCTATATTGGATTTAGAGTGCTTCAAACTTAGCTTTTGAGTGCTCCAAGTGATAGCTTTACAAATTGGAATGAAAATGAAAAACAATATCAATACATAATATTGTATAGACATGTTCCAAATAAGTGCCAAGTCCATTTTGAAAGAGACCTCAATTTGTCTATATATGATTCTAATTGAATAATTTATCACACCACATACACGTAAGGTAAATAGGTCTACCCTAAAGAAAGGGTTGATTTTAGAAAAAAAAGTCATTTCAGGGAATGGGTTAGTACTAATCAAATCAAGTCAGTATTGAATAATGTACTAATCAAAATTGGTGGAACCAACCTGTGTACATTTGGACTGAAATGAGAGTATCAATATGTCTATGTAATATATCTAGTAGGTTTGAAAGATATAGTTAGGATCATGTAGGTGTGTAACAACATAATGAAAGGGATGAACTATAAGATAGCATGAAAGTGTTGGATAATGGAAGAATAGGATGTTGTTTGTGTATTCAAGTCATGCATGGTAAAATGTGTGTCAAATTGATCATTGTCAATAAGAAAAAAACCAAATTTTAGTATTTGCACTATTGAAATAAGATTTTTTAACAATAACCAGTCATACCAAGCCGCTTTGTTGGGGTCAATTTGTTTTTGGTATTCTCCATTTTTCTATTAAAATACCTTTTTTAATAACTTAGATTTCTATAAATATGTTCACAATTTCAAATTTGTGTGATGATAGTTTTTTAGCTTCATAAAATGTTCAGAAGTCCTTTGAACGCGGCCGTTTATTTATATTCTATATTTTTAGAGATTATTATTTTATATAAATAAACTATTACTCATATATAATGATTTTGAGATATTGCTGCGATCATAAATGGTTTTATACTTGTATTATGTTTAATAAGATAGAGGGTCATACCATTTTAATGCATCATATTTTTGATTTATACATTTTATATCTTTATTGCACTCTTTTCCCTACCAAATCACTATGGTCCTATTACTATAGGAATTTAGCCTTCTCTTAAATTCTTTTTTTTTAAAACTAAATATTATGTAGACTTTATATTGTTATCAGTGAAGTATGAGTGTAAAGTTCATACATAATCAAATTGTTAAAAGTGACCAACAATTAAATTTATAAGTCCATTATAAATAAAAATTGATTTAATTAATCTCTTAAAAGTTTTCTTTGATTCAACCTATCTACTAGAATTATTATCTATAAAATAAAAAAAAAAAAAAAAAAAATTATAAGTAAAAAAAAATTTCGTAACCTCTTTAATAATAGATCATAAAATGTGATCTTAAATATCAACATAAAATAAAAGTATTTATATAACCTTCTTCAAAAATTTATTTCTAATTAATATAGAAAGTGAAAATACCGTATTTGTAATATCAATAAACTAAAATCAAATATTAAAATATAATTTTAATATCTACAAGTAAAATGTAAATGGTTTAATACGCTTTACAAATATATATTAAAATTATTTATATATATGGGAATTGAAAACATTCTTTCATTTTCTACTACTTGTTAAGAGTTAGAATTTGTAAAGATGCTATTATAACCCTCGTGTTTATTTGGTAATCACACCCTGAAATAAAAGAGATCCTCGATGGCTTAGTTTAGAATTGTCGTGCACACACAATAGAATTAGGATAGGCTACTTCTCCCTAGTAGCTTAGTTTAAAACTGTTGTGCACACACAATAGAACTAAGATAATCTACTCTCATTACCTCCACATGACTTACTTACAAAATTTTGAGCCTAAATCTCCTATTAATAAATGCAAACTATCGTGCACACACAATAAAACTAGGATAATCCACTCTCATTACCCCTACATAACTTACCTACAAAATTTTGAATCTAAATGTCCTCTTAATAAATACCAAAACGATTAAATTTTAACATATTTCAAATGCTTTACATTGTAAGAGTTTAATATACACATCACTCTCAATCCTAATCCAATGATTGTCCATTCATTGCTCTCTCATTTGAACACACTAGGATATAATATTTTGGTGATCAGAACTAGTTGTCCCTCGCCGTTGCCGTCTATAAAGAAATCTACGTATTCGAGGCCCTTAAACGGCTTTGGCAATTTTGCGCTCCTCTTCATTATCGCCACCTTTTATTGTCACTGCACTGTATTTGTCATCATCGCCCATTCTCGACATCGACAAAATTGCTCTGGTTAGCCGACTTTGGACCAAGGGGATTCCTCCGCCTATAATACTTTCCAACTGCTCCCGCTTTTCCTAAATCGGTAAATTCTTTTTCACAGCTATAAAGTGTTGTTAGTACATTCACAGTTCCACTTCATATTATAAGAGAGAGTTTTAGGAATAATTGTGCTAAATTTATAAAAAATGGTGCCCTTGCCAGAATCTTCAGTAGCCGTAGCGGTGGTAGTGGGGATTATCCTCTTCATCTGGATTTGGTATGGAAATTCAAAGGGGACTAAAGCATTGTTTTTGCCGCCGGGGCCTCGTCCACTGCCGATCGTCGGAAATCTGTTTCAGCTGGGAGAGCTCCCACATCACACTCTTGCAGGGCTAGCAAAGAAATACGGGCCAATTATGTACCTCCGCTTGGGCTCCGTCCCAACGGTGGTGGTGTCTTCTCCGGCCATGGCGAAAGAGTTTCTGAAAACTCATGATTTGGTGTTCGCCAACAGACCCAAATCTGCTTCTGCCAAATACATGGGCTACGATGGCCGCGATATCTTCTTTTCCAGCTACGGAGATCATTGGAGGCAAATGAGAAAGCTATGTACGCTCGAGTTATTTACTGCCAAACGGATGGAATCCTTCAAAAGCGTGAGGGAAGAAGAGATGTCCGCCATGATCCGTTCTATTGCCATCTCAAGTGACAGTGAACGGTGCGTGGATGTGCGGCAGAGATTGAATCTCCTTACGCAAAACATTATCTGCAGAATATTTGGAAGCAGAACCTACTCAGACGACGAACCGGGTGGAGGGCAGGCCTTTCAGGAAATGGTTAAGGAGAGATTTGCCCTGGGCGGTGCCTTCTGCATTGGAGACTACATTCCTTCCCTCCGCTGCCTCGATCTCGGAGGTTTCCATCGTCGCATGAAACGGAATCACAAAATCTTTGATGATTTTGCCGTCAAAGTAATCGAGGAGCACATTGAACGTCGGAAAACCACTTTGCAGGTCGACGAACATGAACGTGTAAAAGACATCGTCGACGTACTGCTCGACATGGCCGAGTTGGACCCCAAAATCACAATACTGTACATTAAAACAGTTATACTGGTAAGTTTAGAGCTCTACATTTAAACATTTATAGTGGCTTGGGACACTCTCTTGGAAGTTAGATTTGTTTAGGCTGCTTTGCCTTTAGAGGATGATTCGGTTTTTTTTTTTTAAAAAAAAAAAATCTATTTATTTATTAATTATTATTATTTTTATTTTTTTAATAATATTGTATTTAAATAATTTAAAGACTTTTGATATATAGTGTAGCTATTTTGTTTAGTTAAAGTTGAACAAGGTTTAGTTCAAATCAAATTTTTTATGTTGATCACATTTCGACAATCAGGTTGGAGTTTTATTATTTAAATAAAATGAAGTGAGGGTTTAAAATTATATTGGATTAAAATCAAGAATGTAAATTGTAAATTTTGTTTAAAATATATTAAAGTTTAGAGATGATGATTGAAAATGTCAAGTAAAAATAAAGAATATAATTATTTTTAAAAATGATATTATTTATATGAATTGTGAAAGTATAAAATATTTAGTATTAAAATTCGTCATATTCAAATTAAAAAAAATTTAAAATCTTTTTATTACAAGATTATACATTTTAAAATTTAAATTATCTAAATTTTTTTATATTATATGAAATAAATTGTAGAAAATACAGAATCTCATTCACCAATTATAACATCTAATGAAAATGGTTGTGTATACAATCATAATTCATTATTTTAGAAAATACAAAATGTTACCCAATAATGAAATGGGTCGTTTTATGCAATTATTTGACACAAATATACTATATCTTACATATAATTTTGAAATTATATGAACTATTTACAATTTTATGGAGTGTTTCACAAAATAATTTAATAATATAATAGTTGAATTATAATTTTATTTACAAAATAATAAATTATATTTAACATTGTGATGATTTTATTTATTTTAAAATAAAAAAAATTATTTACTTACTTATTATAATAGAATATATAATAGGTGAATTATATTTATTATTATGGTAATTTTATTTATTGATTTTATATTTATTGTTATGATAATTTTATTTATTTTAAAATAAAAGAATTTATTTATATATCATTTAAAAATATATGATAGGTGAATTATATTTGTTACTGTGATAATTTTATTTACTTTAAATTATTTATTTTATATTTATTATTGTGGCAATTTTATTTATTTTAAAAATAAAAGAATTCATTTATTTATTTACCATGTTACAATAATAGTGAATTATATTTATTATTGTGGTAATTTTATAAATAAAATAATAATATATATTAGTATATTTTACATAAATTTATTTAAAATATATATACTAATATATTATATATATAAGTGATATTTCAATATTAAAAATATATTAAGTTCTTAATATTTATCCCTAACTTAATTATTATTTCAATTTGGAAGTAATGACATTACATATTTGAATATACAAATAATTAATATATTTTTAAAAAAATGTTATACTAAAATGTTAGTGGTAAAAGTTAAAGGAAAAAATTAGATATCAAAAATTCTAAAACAATATATTAGCATTAAAACTATTGAATTTTATTATTTAATAATTATATATATATAAAATAAAAATTTATAAAATATTGAATTTAATAAAAGACGAAAAATTATAAATATATATAATTTTTTAATATTTATTTAATATGTTTACAATTTTAATATTTTTTAATTAAAATTTTTAAATTAAAAAAAAAATATAATAATCAAGAAAATCGAGGTTTAGTTCAGCCTCATAGAACTTATTCAACTTTAATTTCTACAAGAAGAATCTCTTATAACCATTTAACTAAACATATATATATATATATATAAAGGTAAAAATAAAAATAAAAATAAAAATAAGAAGAGGATGAAGATGTTAGTATTAGTTTTGAATAGGGAATTCCGACCACCTTTATATTATCAAGTGAATTTACGTTATTACCTTTACATTCAAATTGAGATATTGGAAATGGAAAAAAATATTTTGAGTTGAAGTTGTGCAGGACATGGTGACTGCTGCAATGGAAACATCCGCCACAACGATAGAATGGGCGCTGAGTGAGATGATAAGGAATCCTTCCATTCTGGCACGTGCGCAGCAAGAAATTCAATCTCTGGTAGGCACACATCGCAGCTTAAAGGAGCGTGATGTGTCAAGCTTGGAATACTTGAGATGCATAGTGAAGGAAACATTCAGATTTTATCCGCCAGGGCCACTGTTACCTCCTCATGAATCCAGTGACAGCTGTAGTGTGGGCGGATACACCATTCCCAAGGGAACGAGGCTGATCGTGAATGCATGGGCAATAGGAAGGGATGAGAGTGTTTGGAAAGACGCTGAGAAATTCAAGCCCGAGAGGTTTATCGGCAAAAATATTGATGTGAGCGGTCAGGACTTTGAATTGCTTCCTTTCGGATCAGGAAGAAGAGCATGCCCTGCAATTCTAATGGGACTTTCCATGGTAGAGTTCGCACTTGCTCAGCTGGTGCATTGCTTTCATTGGAGTGTTCCGGGGGAGCCATCTGAGTTGAATATGGATGAAGCTTTTGGGATGACTGTACCTCGCAAACATCATCTCTTTGCTCTTGCCAAATGGAGACTTGATACCAACCATGAAATAGTTAATTAATATATGTCTGTAGTCGAAGAATAAAATAATATATTTTGATAATAATTCATGGAGTTTGAATCGAAACATTGATTTAAAAACTAATACACGATCATGTCTAAAAACTCTCAAGTAAATCAATGGAGTGTAAAAATACTCAATATATACCTGTCGACTGTTCCTGCTAGGTTACAGATTCTACCATCCTCGAAAAGATGCAATTTTTCTTTAATCCCAAAAATTTGCACTCTGGAGCATGAGGACCCTTTTCAATTTCTTGTATTGAAGATACATGTCATGTTTCCAAAATTATTGATGTTTTTAAGTAATAGTAGCAGCACGAGAATTTTACAGTTCTATGATTTTATGGATAGAGAAAAATCTTAATCGGGGATCCGACGGTGGAATTGACCATACTGCTCTCAGCAAAACGACAAGGCATACACAATTGTAAACACCCAAAACTGTCATTACGATCTGTCAGTCCAAACAAAAATTGGCAAACAACCAACTAATAGCTAAGTTTTTGCTTTCTATGATATATTTAATTTATATCATATTCATATATATGAGATATCGATTTTAATGGTTTTATATTATATTTAGATTGATTAAAAATTTTATTTAATTTCTCTTTCAATTTCACGTTGATTATTAAAAATGACATTTATTTAATTACATAAATATGTTAGACTCAAAAAATTATTTTTGGAGGCTTATGGGATGCAAGGTGGGGGGTGGGCAGTGGGCAGTGGAGGGAGAGAGGAGGAGGGATGTATGGCCAATATATTATAATTTTTCAATTGACTTTTCCAAATAAAAGTAAAATTTGTAGGTGACAATCAAATGAATGCCAAATTTAAAATAGAAACTAATTATTTCACTTCAGCATGTGGCCATTATAAAATGTTTATCGACATAATAATAAATATTATATTAAAATGAAACTTATTCTAAATTTGCATTAAGATAACATTTGTTCTAATTTTAGAGGGAGACTGCCAACTTAAAAAATGAAGCAACTGTCAATTATGTATGTATTGATTATAGATGAACTCCACATTTGATAACTAGCATATAAACTAGCCCCATACATTATAAGAGGTCCGGATCTTTCCCTAATAGTCTAAAGATATAAATAGAGATTCAACTCACTAGAGAAACAAAAGAACCACCAACACAAAACCAAGCCGACACAAGAATTAAAAAAAAAGAACAACTTATAACTAGTATGAAAACTGGCTTGGACCCAAAAGGAGAAGGCCCAAGTGTCAATAGAATAATTTTGAATGGATCAAAAACCAACATAATATAATTTTGACTAGTGCAGGAACCAATTGATTTTAGTTGGACCAAACAGTAGAGTGGACTCGTGGATAAAGAGGCCTAGGTATCCCACTCCAATTTTGATTGGATCGAGAACTAGTGTGGGGGTGAATGGACCCCCAAATCAGGATTACCGAATTTTAATTAGACTGGGAACTAACTTGGATGCAAGGGGAGGCCTAAGTATCTAAGGAAACCTAAGAGGGTTTCAAAGACCCCCATTTCCATCCAAGGACCAAAGCAAGGGGTACATAGTTTTGAATAGATCCAGAAAAAGGCTAGGCACAAGGGGATACCTAGGCCTCCAAAAAGGAATCTGGAGGGATTTCAAAAAGAATATGGAGATAGATTCCTTAGGGAATATGAAAATAAGACTAGAAAATGATCCCTTAGGGAATCCATGAGTCTTGAAGAAGGATCCATAGGGAATCCATGAGGTAGTCTAGAAAAGGATTCCTTAGGGAATTCGTAAAGCAATCTAAAGAAGGATCATACAGGGAATCCATGAAGCTAATTGAATCAGGAATCCAAGAGATAAATTGTAGATATATTCCATAGGGAATCCTTAGACCAATATAAAGTGAGGTTCCACAAGGAATCCACAAGGTCAAATGAAGAAGGACTCCTCAAGGAATCCATGAGACAACCTAAAGAAGGGTTCCACAGGGAATCTAGGAGACAATTTGGAGAAGAGTTGGATAGGGAAATCGTGAAACAATCAAAAGAAGGATCCTCTCAGGAATCCATAAATCAGTTTGTAGAAGATTGGGGAATGAAAACATCCACAATAAAATATATCAATGAAAATCAATCCTAAAACTTTCTTCCCTTATTTAAGAGAGGAATCTACCTTGATCTAATTGACAAGAGCATTCTCTCAAGCTAGTTTGGTCCAACCAAGCCTCTTCCCATGATTTCATTAAGCAGTTGTGTAATGGCAGGCCTCATTGCCTCCTTAGACTTGAAATCACCATCAAAGCCTACAACAAATTCCATCCAAATCATAATACAACCTCTAAAATCAAAACCCCAATGGTCATTAAAACAAAATAGTTAGACCATCCACTAGTAGAGATCCATCAAGAAACTAACAAATCTAATCCCCCAAACATGAATTAGGGTATGTCCCCTAACGAGGATACACCATAAAGAAGAAGAGGATTTACTCAATGTAAGTAAAAGGAAACTTGATACAAAGGAAACCCTTGACATCAGGTCATGAAGTAGAGCCATCTCAATGAAGCTACCCAACCGATTACCTTAATGCACTTACAGGTCTACCTTACAGGATTCAAACAAAGCCTTTTTTTTCCAGCCAAAGCCTGCCTAATTAAGATCTTCATCAAACCACCCCTTACTGACCTTAGAAAAGAAGGACCACCTCCACCTAAGAATATTGACAAAGTAGACTTATTAAGGCCTCCAGAGACCTCTATAAGTGAACCCCAATGTCTTGAAACCATCTTCCAAAAGTGTAAGCCCAAGCTTGCTTCCCTCTTATCACAAGAAACAAACAACCAAAATATAGGGCTAAATATGTCACTAGGTAAATGACCATGCTACACTTTTCAAAATAGAGATTATGAACAAAAAAAAGTAGACAATAAGTAGATTTTGTAATTAAAACTCACCCACCCTAATCCTTTTTCAAGCTATTAGATAGGTCCTCCACCACTTGAAACAGTTTCCCCCATAGTGCATGTAAAATATGTTTTTCTAGGCCCTTGGAGAACTAACCAACACCTAGCTATCTAGATATGAAATGATGAGTTTTTACCCCCTCTTTGCCTAGTGGATGAAGACTGGGTCACCATCAAGATCCTCACCATCTCCCTAATCTTCTTTATAATTCAAAATCACTCCTTCACTCCCTTTCCCGCTCATCTTGATTTATTTCAATATCCATTATGTAAGTTAGTACTTTATAAAAAATATGATTTTTAATAGTTTAAATGAAATCATAGTCAAGGCATGGCTAATAGTATGCTTAGCACATGACTAAGTGTTTTCCAGTTCAAATTCAGTGGTTTGAAACCTATGTCTCTGAAGGTATAACTCACTTTGACTAGACTTGACTGAGATGAGAATATTTTATAGTGCATGCAAACTTGAATCAAAAGCCTATACGTGGTGAGCTCCATGCAGGATGATTTATGAAGGTTACTAATTAGTTACTATAGTAGAAATCTAGTCATGTGTGGAGCTAATGAAAGATTGTAACTGATTCCTATTGTAATAGAAAAATAAAATCATAACCATTCAATGCAATCATCCTAACTTCACAAACTTTCTACACACATTTATAAAAGATCACAATTTTTTAATTTAATTTTCCTTCTCATTTTTTATTATTGTTTGAAATCTGGATTAAGCAAATGTACAAGTAACAATATAAAATTCATCATATCTTAAATATTTTAGTGGATTTAATGGAAAATAATTATAAATCATAATGATTTATAATATAAATAAGGGTTGCATCACATCTAGTCACTACTTTTACATTTAAAATTGTTAATGGTTGATTTTACACATAAATTTGTAATGTAAGATAGACACAATAGTTAATTATATACAAAGATTAAGTATGATTAATTAGAGTGAAAATATTATCCGCTAACATGAAAGCTATATGATACCTTTTTTGGTAGGCATTAATAATATTTTTGTATGTTTTCATAGTTTTCAAATTTGTTTAAAAATAAATGTGAATGTAACATGTATATAGTTTTAAACTAAAAAAAATGGAGTAACATTAACTTGAAATAGGGTAGATAAAATTATACGTATATTGGATGAAATATAGAAATGATAAGTATATTTAAAAGTGATTTCAATAATCATTAGAATATAAAAAATCTACATTCAAAGGTATTGGATACTCATTCGCTGTGAGTATGTAAGCCTCTACAAATAATTATTCTAGAATAACTTTGTATTAATTATAGATAAATTTCATAAATATTTAACAATAATTAAAAAAAGAGAATTATATGATAGCTAGTTAAAAAATTATATAGTATTTAGATTATCATTATCAAAATAATATAGGTTCTATGATAAATGTCATGACATATGTCATATTCAAATATTTCTAAACATTTAAATAATAATCACTAAATTTAGATATGTTAAATATTTTCTCTCCAATAAATATGATGAAGTATAATTAATATAATAAATAGTATCCTTTTGAATTAGATAAATACCATGTGTAATAATAGTTATATATTAAAAATAAAAAAAATAAAGTTAATAATAAAATCATATTTCAAATTAGTTAATAATAATAATAATAATAATAATAATAATAATAATAATAATAATAATAAAAAAATTATGTATTCAAATAATTTTCATGATACTTTTCAACATAAAAACTAATAAAAAGATTCAAAATAAATAAATTATACTTAATTAAATATTAGAATTAATACAATTATAATATGTAAGAAAAATATACTTTAAAAATTTTATACTTATTTTTAAATAAATCGCAATTTTAATATAAAATTTTAAAATTGAATATGGAAATATGAAGTCAATGTTTGCGCAATCATCACCAAGAAATTTAAAAAAAAGAAGAATACTACACAAAGTGTCAACGAGAAATACCACTTCGTTTCCATGAGCATCACAACTGATGGTCAAGTATCCCAAACTCAAAATATATAATTTTGACGTCAGATCTTGTGTTGCACAAAAGATAAAATGTCTTACAAGTCCTCCAATACCTCAAGACTTTAATAAAGACGACAAATTTGAGTGTTTGCATTAGTGTTGGTGAATAATATCACTATATTGTTAAAATTATTTTATTAAATATTTTTTCAGTTCAAAAATACAATTTAAAATAGTTTATATTATAATTTAATATTTATTATATTATATATTTTAGTTTTTAATATTTGAATATGAGATTTGAATATAGATATTATATTTTATATTGGTTATTATGTTTTTACATAGAAAATATATATAATTCTGACGTCAGATTTTGTGTTACACAAAAGATAAAATGTCTTAGAAGTCCTCCAATACCTCAAGACTTTAATAAAGATGATGAATTTGATTGTTTGCATTAGAGTTGGTGAATAATATCACTATATTGTTAAAATCATTATTTTGTTAAATATTTTTTAATTCAAAAATATAATTTAAAATAGTTTATATTATAATTTAATATTTATTATATTATATATTTTAGTTTTTAATATTTGAATATGAGATTTTAATATTGATATTATTTTTTGTATTGGTGATTATGTTTTTATATAAAAATATTGTATTAATTATATTTTAAAGATTGAAGTCTAATATTATTTAATTTTTAATGTTGACTTATCAATTAAATAATAAATATTAGATTTATTTTTCATTATTTTTTTAATGATAGACTATTAATTCACTTTTAATTTTATTGTCACTATTTAAATATTTAGTTATGATATCACAAATTATTATTTTTATTATTATTATTATTATTATTATTATTATTATTATTATTATTATTATTATTATTATTATTATTATTAGATAAGTATATATCAAGGAAAATGATTATGATTTTTATTATTCAATTAAAAAAAATATTATTGATATTAATAATTTAAATTATATAATATAAATAATATATAATTTATTATTTTATTAATTTAAATTTAAATGTTAATAATATATTTAAATTTTTTTTTAAAAAATATTCATAAAATATATATTATTTATTTTATTATTAATTAAAATCACACACACTCTAAAAAAATAAAATATAGTATCAATAATTAATTTTCACTAGACCAAATTTAGAAACTAAACAATTCTTCCCTTCCAAACATATGATTCATTAGTAATATATAAAAAAGCTTATAATTCATCAATAATACAAGGATATATGTTTTATTAGGGTGAACTATTATATCCTTTAAAAAATATTGGAAACATAATCGCTCATAGGTTTCAAATAACCTTTTTTAAAAAGAGTAATGGATCACTAGGTTCCAAATACACATATGCAAATAATGTGTAAATATCATATACTTCATATAATTAACATCAATTATATCAATTAGTAATTATAAAAAGTATATTTGTCTTTAATAAAATATTAATAAGAAAATATAAATACTTTTAATAAAAATAAAAACAATTATATTTAATTTTTTTTGAAATATAGTACCTATAAATTCTCAATAATAATTATATTTAAAAAAAAAAAAAAAAAAATCTAATAATCCATAAGTTCCCATCAAATTTATATTCCAATATCTAATCATATTATAAACTATTATATAAAAAGTTTATACTTTCATAATCTATAAAATATTAAATGTAAAGCTTTTAAAAATATTATATATTTATTTTCTTAACTTATAACAAAAACACCATATTTCTTATAATTTTAAATTTAAACATCATATATTTATTAATATAAATAAAACATTTTAATAATCCAAAGAACAATACAATTATTATAATCGATTAATGTAATAAAATTCATATATATATATATAATCTAATTTTGAGTTGATCATTTTTATATTTTATTTATATCTTTGAAATTATTTGTCTTCATCTCTATTGTCTATACTAAAATTTTTCGCAATAATATAATTCTTCGTATCACCCACAACTACTATATTAATATGATTATAATTAACATAAATTTTCTTCTTAACATATATTTAATATTTTATAATATATACTTTCTATTTCAACAACCAATATGTTCTATATAGTAAAATACAAGATAACTTTATCCGATATAAATGAATTTCAAGCTATCATTATTTAATTTATATTTACTATAACAAAATGTTTATATTGTTTTTCTCTTGAACATAAATATTGTAATAGAAGCTAAACATTTACTTAAAAAAATTAAGTGTAAAAATTCCTCTATTTTTTTTAATATAATATTTTATTTAAAATCTATATGACATATTTTTAACACTTTCTTACTTCTACATTTATTTGGACATTTAAAAGACATTCTCATCATGGAATTGACTAGGGCTATGGGGATATCATATGTGGGTTTTAATTACTAATATTCTTCCCAATATATCCACAAATATGGAAGTGATATCTATGGGGTAATTGACACGTGTCAAAATAATTAAAGTTGGTCACCAAACCTGGATTCTGCGATTTTTGGAGTTCAACACATGATGCAGTGAGATTCTAAGCGTTAGTACGTGTACGCCTATGAACCTCTTGATTTCCAATCTCTCTTTTGAAAGATGTGTTTTGTTTACCAATAGGCTCATACCGTTTTTTTTTTTTTTTTTAGGGTTACTCTATTTTAGGTTTAATTTTCTGCTCATAATTTTGTAATATGTTTATGCTCATGAAATTGTGGCACTTTTTGGCCGAATACCTATTCATGGCCTTTGGCCGCAAGGGCATGGCTCTCTCCTTTCATCATAAAAGAAATAAAAAATAAAAAAAGTAAGGTATTTTCTCTCTTAAATTTGAAGAACTCATCTTTAATTTATAAAACTCATTTATTTAGTATTTTAAGATGTAATTTACTTTTTGAGGATTTTAATATTGTTAAGAAATTGTGGGTATGAGATTCATGTTTATATATATATATATATATATATATATATATATATATATATATATAATTTTTTTAATGAAATATATCTATATATAAATTAATAGAATAAATATACAAATAATTCAAAAAAAAAAAAAAAAAAATAGTATGAAAGTACGTCTCAACATTAAATTAGGTATAGTTTAGGAACCGAAAACCATAGTAGTATAAATAATTAAGTCTCGCTTAAGAAAAATTCATAATGACATCATAAAAGAAAATATTAAGCATTTAGAGCAAGGTCGGAAGGCGGAGGATCCATATTATCAAGACCCCAGTTGAAGCTTGGTAAGTCATTGCCATCTAGAATTGGCTCCCATCCAGAAGCTTGAACAATGTCCTTTTCATCTTCTTATTCCTATGTTTGAGTGGGTGAAATGGCCAGCGAGAGCCTGGGAAATAGTCCAGCACATCTGACTGATCTTCAGGTGGTATCCCCCAAGCATTTGGGTGTAGAGGAGGAGGAACATCCCAACCATCCTATACAACAGGGGAGGAGGCAGAGGTTACCACCCATATTGCTGCCCAAGAAGGGTCATGCACTGGTATAAAGTGCCACTATGAGAGCAGCATCGAGAATGGCTGTGTCACTATCCACCTCAAGGTGCTAGGGAAATTCTATCCTCTAATCTGTGTTCCTGGGGTGGAGATGGCAAAACCCACATCATGGCATAGGGAGCATATCCCTAATGCATGAGAAGATTGTGGAGGTGACCAAGCTCCATGACAACTTTGTTGGCTTGAAATTGTATCTGCAAGAGAACATTAGAAATGATAGAGGACTTGATCAAAGCATAAATATTAGAATATGAAGAAGCATTGTTAAATACATCATTATTTCTTTCTTTTCATAACCAAAAGAGAATCTGCACTCTGAAAGTATGCCAAACTTGGGTATATTTAAAAGGCAACACAGGTTTATCTCCAAGGAAGATATGATTTCAATGAAATAATTAAGGTTAAAAAGGCCTAAAGAGGTTATGAATCCAAGTCTAGATCCTTTGAGTTTTGGACTTGTACTAGAAAAGATGAGAGAGCATTTTCAAGTGGCCATAGAAAGTGAAAGTGGGAAGGGAAAATACTAATTGAATAAGCCTTCTGCCAAAAGTTAAGCCCTGGTATAAAATACAACAAGAAACATTAGGTAGCCTAGGCCCTAGGCAAGCCCCCCAAACAATCCAAAAATGGAAGCACCAAGTACTAACAAAAGAATGCAAACCCTAATAGGAGTTAATACTATCCACGATATGCATGTGAGGAGTAAGCCATCCATAGACAAGTCGAGCGGTGTAATTACGAAAAGGAATTTCAACATACCAATTCCAGTCCTTCTACCAAGGATGAGTGTAGCGAATTTCTTTTTTTGAAACATGGAAGGAGGTTAAATATTAAGGATTTCCTAGTAGGATGATTGATTAGAATTGGCTAACCATCATTTGGTTTTCACCTTTTCTTTGAATAGTCAGGAACAAGATCAACTGTAAAAAATATCTTGGACAATATGAATGCCTGTACAAAACAACTTGAGAGCATTTATCTAGGGGACCTTGAATACATGAACTTTGTTGAAATTGATAACAAGTGACCACCATAAAGAGTGGGAGTTAGCAGATAGCCCATCTCAGAACCCTGAGCCATTTCAGAGAAGCCATGATTTGATCCTTTCCAATGCCTTGCAGATGCTTTTTTCCATAAAGGACCCCATAATTTGAATGGGATATTTGATGATAAATAGATTAGAGAAGTTGATCCTTTTCTAGGCTTTCTTACCTTAAGTCAAACCTGAAGAGATGCAGTGTCAAAATAATACCTTCTAAGCTTCTTTGCCTTCAATGGCCTGAAAAATCCATTTGGCACATAAGGCAGATCCTTGACAAGCCATGTCAGTGAGCCCCATACCTCTGCCATCTCGCATGAGACAATAGTACTCTCAGACCACCCTATGGAATCCATGTCCATAAGAAGAATTGACCCAAATAAAATACCTGAGCAATTTCTCTAGTTTCTAGTAATATTTATTTGAAGTCACCCAACATGAAATGTAGTAAATGTGGGTGGTCACAAGCAATTTCGAGCAAATTTGAAACTTACCTACTAATGATAAGGGTTTAGTCACCCAATATTCTAGTTTTTAAGCTACTCTGTCAACCACATATTATGAAAATAGGGGTGAAGAGGCATCAAAATCAAAGGCAATGCCGAGAAACTTGAAGATTTCATCATATTGGATCCATACCCAATCATATTTAGCAACCCACACTAGTGGAGGGAGGTATAATTTCCTGTAGCAATGAGTTTTTTACCATTGGATGCTAGAGCCAGAGGCTAGGCAGAAGGTGTTGAGATACTTCAAGGTGTTGTCCACATTATCCTCATCTTCAATGAGAGTAAGTAAAGAATCATCAACAAAGTGGCCATTCAACAATTTCATATCTTTGTGTGGATTTTTTATATTTCAAGGGAGATAAATTCCTTTAACAAGGCCCCTATCTTAGGCATTGATAAGAATACATCCAAAACCCTTAGCTACAAGCACATACAGGGTAGGTGCCAAAGGGTATCTTTGGCGAATGGAACGAAACAAATCAAATTAATCAGAAGTGACTCCATTAATAGAAAGGATGACCGAGGCATCTAAAAATAGAATTTGGATAGATTATGATGATGGATATTCTCTATATAACCCATTTTTAGACAGATTCATTCATGCTAAAAAAGTAGACGTGCTTATATATTGTTCTTATTTATTTTAGTCTTTCAATTATTTTTCTATTGTTCCTTATCTTATAGTACTTGATATTAGTATTTCCTCTATTATTTAAGGATAGAGATGGATCACACACCTACTACACCTCCAGTAACTATTGAATCTCTCAAGAGTATGCTTATGGATCATCCCATGATAGGACCTTATCATTTTTCTAGATACCATGATCCTTATAGTTTACTTCATCCTCAGATGTTAGCCACTCTAGTTTAACTTGTTACACGAACAACACTACATATGGATGAGCCTAGTCTAGATTCCACTATATATCCCTCCTTTATTGGTGATGGTCTTCTACTGTGACCTAATCTCAATATTATGCCATCCCAATGGGTTGATGAGCTATATTATGATAACCATATAATTACTGGTCATAAGACCAAGGATTGTCGTATACATTAGCATTAGTAGGCTTCTTCCTCTAGCACTTTAGCTAGTATACCCCCACTATCTACTAATAGACATATTTTTTATTTTCATGATACACATAACCATTCTTCTATCCATTACTGATAACTCAAGAAATACATCGACACACTGTGTCTAACCATAACACAACGACAAAACTATACCACCTTCTAATATATTTTTAGAGTATATCCCTAAATTTAGGGAAGTATATAACCTTTGGCATCATTAGACTACACACCATACTGATAAATTCAATTACTTTATTAGCATATTCAAGATCTTCCATAGCTTATGTCTTCACTAGATTAGCATCCCTCTCTAGTTCTTATGCAAGCAAAGGCTTCTCCTTCCCTACTGCTTACATCTCCTCACATATTTTAGGACACTTATTACATTCCTAGCATTGAGTATCCCACACAGGAGCTGCCTTAGGAGCATCATCATTCTTATACCACACCTGATTTTCCTATAGAGATGATATGAAAGGAAGTATTATCATGACTTTCTGTAAGATGGATGAGCCTTTCATTTATGTCACAATGTAACTACTTAAGGATGTATCATATGTTATGGATAGTATTTTTAGTAAAATTTATTAGTATATGTGAACACATCATGCTATTCTATCACATAATTTATCACATTATTACATGATTTTGATGTGATTTATAATTATTTATATATTAGATATGCTGATTTTCATTTTCATTGGGTCTCATTTATTTACATATTTTTTTAATGATCTCTTATGGATTAAATTTATATGGAGTTTTACCAACTTACATTCATGGCTTATAATTATTTTCACATGTTTTTATATTTGTTTGTTTATGCATTTATGATTGCTTGTTATCTTCAATTCAAACAAATATAGTTATTATTGTGACTTGGTTATTAAACTCAATCCCCATAATATCATATCTTTACCATATGATCAATTAATAAGTATATTTTTGATGGTATCACTATATACACATAGTCCTTTTCTATCTCCTTCTATCCCATTTATTTCCCTCTCATAATAAGCACACATAATGTTGAGATTTGAGATAACATACTATCTATTAGGAAAGATAAATTTTTTAGTCAATCATCTCTCTTGATATCTTTCTTGCTATAACTAAAACCCAATGTTTACCTATTTGTGTTGCTTTGGTCATTCATGTTTGGTTATCCACAAAATCCAATAAAAGTTAAAAGCCAAATCATTTTAAACACAATTCCATGATCAAAAGGCAAAAAAAAAAAAATCAAAAAGTCAAATTCACAATAAAATAAGTGATTCATAATACATCTCCTATTCATAATCAAATCTCAAACTCCATAGTTAGACTCATAATAGAGCCAAGGTCCATTGGGGTATGGTAGGCAAGTAGATTGGGATATGATAATTAAATTTTTTTTATAGTGCTACTTACTTTCTGACACATGTTCTCAATATTCAATATAGATTGAGAACTCTGTAATGGGTCCTGAAGAATGGGGAACATGCTATGGGAAAGTAGGTCTATCTTAATTTTATTTTATATATAAAATTGATGACTTGATATTAGTACTCCATTTATTTGCCCATGAATTTTTGTGTCCTTAGTGAAAAATATCTTTTGCATTTGTGGGTCAGTAAACAATCAATGCATTCCTATATTTTTAGTATGCCTCAAGTATATTAAGGTTTTAGAAACAATTATGTCATGCTTATTTCATTCCATTCATTCACTCTATTCATTCACTCCATCAATCCCATTATTTCTCCTTGATGAATTTGTTTTTTAATTGATCATACTCCTAGAGTTATTCCATTTATGAATTGTAGTATAAGACCTTAGATAAGACTTTTTGAGTTACATTATAAGACCATGGATAGGACCAGACATTCCTCACACAATATTCCAAAAAAATTCTATACTATTAGCCACAAAAATAACTACCAATTTTTTTTTCTAAAGTTTGTGATTCCTTATCTCACATTTTCCATTTTATTAAAAAAAATTAATACTTACCATCTTGATTTAGTATGATTTATATTGTTTTAATTTGGTGCAATTACACTTTTTTTTATAATATGCCTTCCATTTTATTACAAATTCTTTATACTTCCATATTGATTTAGTATGGATTTTCTTGTTTTAACTTGGTGGAATTAGTTTCCAAACATTTTATTTCTCAAATTTTCTTTTTTATTACAATTTTTTCATACTTCCCATCTTGATTTAGTATTATTTATCTTGTTTTAATTTAGTGTGATTACTTTTTCAAATATTTGATATAATCTGTCTTCTATTTTATTACAATTTTTTCATACTTTCCATTTTGATTTAGTATGATTTATCTTGTTTTAATTTGGTGTGATTACTATTTTATTATAACATGATTTACATTTTTCTTTGGTGTCATTATTATTTTTTTAGAGAATGACTTCCATTTTAGTATAAATACAATATCCAACATATCTAAAGATGTGCTATATCATGTTTATCTAGTGGCCAAGCCACACTACCCATAGATAGATGTGATTTCCACCTCTGAATAGTCTGCTATAATGAGGTAGTCTAGGATCTTAGACCATCAACCTCTTTATGTAAATTGTGCACTTTGGATTACACATGTATAAGCTCTATCATGCTATCCATATGGGCAGTTCATTCATTGGCTAATGCTTGCTAGGCTCGTGCCTCGTCATTTCCAACTCCAAGGGATAGCTGTAGCCTATCCCCTCATGCTTGTAGATATCGATCTACCTCTCTAACTGAAACAAAATAGTATACACTGGGGTAGATGGTATAACAAGATCATTCATGGTATTTATCATGACGCAATAATACCCCATCCAAAATATCATGGTATGTGGCCCAAACCACTGCACCCCATTTGAACTCCTCCTTGGTAGTGTTTGAAAAATAGAAAATTGAGTGTACATTAGTTCTCACATATATATCCAAATCTTCAAAGAGTTTATCTACACAAAAATTTACATTTAAACATCTAGTGATATATCCAATACTCAAAACACAAATTATTACTTACCAACACTAGTGTCACTAACCATGGTTTCCCCATCAATGTGGCCTCCTAACACCTCCACTATAGTCTACCTCTAAGAAGTTGTAAAACATAAATCTCTCACTCATGTATGCCGATTCCCTCTCTAATTATACCTGTCTATGGCCCATCACTTTAAAGCTTACATCATAGGGTCTTCCTATGTAGTTGCTACCTCTTGTGTCCCTTACACCCCTTGATGGTGTATCTATCCCCTTCATGGTGGTGGTAAAACATATAATGCCTATTATGGCTCAAAATTATCCACATATTCACCCTCAACAGCCACCATATCGACATCCACCATATCTCCTTTCTTAACCTTTGGTCAAGCTACAATTTGTTGTTACATCTAAATTGTTGATGGTATCGCTCATTGTGGCATAATCATGGGTCTCTCCACTAGTACTCCTACACCACCTCTACCCCTCAACTCCATATCATGTTGTGCCAAAAATTAGGAACTACTATTGGATTTATTGGATGTGGTAGTCCAAATTTCCTAGGAACATGAGCAACAGGGTATGGTTCTATCCACCAGGTATAGTGCCTAGTATTATGAGCACAATCCAAACCAATATCAATAATAAACTCAGATGGCTAAATAGATATAATATTTGTAAATGGATACCATATAATATCATCATGTGTGACTATCTATAATGGTGGGCTATGTGGCATAATAGGTACCACATGATCTTGTTTCTAACTAGTCACACAGGGTAGCCTCTCATCCATAGCATGGGGTAACCTAGTTAGGGGATACATCGATAATTTATCATAGATTAGGGTTAATTAAAAAAATAATAGGGTCCATGGTTTTTTCCATTATCAATAATAACCCATACATATCCTATACTACCCGCACACAAATAATTGGGCCTAGGTTATATATAATGCCCTACTCCAGAATTGACTGACACAAGGCCATCATGTACATAAAGACCTTCCTTTCTGACTTGTGATGAAGCACACGTGATGTCATAATCCATATCACAACCTTATATATGTACAATATGGTCAATATATACATCTAACAAGTGTACTCATAAACCAAAAATATATCTCTTCAACCCTACTACCTATAGAGCTAAGGCTTGCCTCTTAAATTTTGACTCTAGGGCACCATAGGTCATAGGAGTACCTATAATGGGTAATCTAGGTAGAGCATGGACATCCTCCAATGTGATCCCCACCTATATAGTATCCCCATCCATCTCCCACTAAAAAGTGTTGGTTATTCACTCTAATTATTTGAGAAACGTGATGACTAAGTTAACAATCAGGGGGATCCAACACATATCCATGATGCCTCTGAAGCCTAGAGAATTCAATTGACCACAATCATCATCTCACAGTCTCTCTAGTAAGTTTGGAGACCATGCCACATTCACTAGGAACCAAATATCCATCACCTCTATAAAAATACAAACATCATAGCATGTATTGCATCTCAATATAAAAATCATAAAAATACATTCTAAAATTATTAAATTTCAAAATTAACTATTTCATCAGTATTTTCTTGCTATTTTTTACCCTTTTCCTATGCAATCAACCACTTTAGACTAAGTGGACCTTGTTAGCCTATGTACTCAACCACTTTACACTAAGTCAACTCTATCATCCTACACAGTTGGCCACTTTATACTAATTTAACTAAGTGAATTTACATAGTTCATGACTATAATACTAATTCAGCCTTCATACCCATTTCAAAAAACTACATCAGCCCCCTTCTATGAAGTTGACCCATCTTTTTAAACTATGACAACCACCCTCCTACAATACTAAGTTAGCTCATATATACAAGATCGACCATCTTACCCTTCTAACTTGATCAAGTCTCTACTACATATTTAGTCATATAGAGGAATACTAAGTCAACCTTCTGATATGCAATCAACCCATTTGACCACCCTAAACCTTATCCATTGATTTGACTAGGCCAAAATCATTGAACAAAAGAGGTGAATTTTCTACTACTTATCATTAATGCCTTATGCATTTATAGTTCATACCACTCACTACCCATTAATCAACTTAATTTCTACTCTCTCTAAAAATTCCTTAGGTCTAATTTTGCCACATGGTTTTACCTTAATGTCTATTTTTTCATTACTAGATTAATTTTTGATAAAGATCACCAAAAATTTAAATTTAATGCACTAATTACCCAAGCTACACCCGCTATCACTACTAGGCATACTCTAACTCGCAATTGTCATTTCCTCACAATAGCTCTTCTTTGGGATCCTCTATGTCTCTCAAAGATCTATTTTCTTAAATAATAAAATTACAAATGAATTATTTTTTACCTTATTTATATTTATTTCTCAAAATTATTTACCTCTCAATTATTTACACCATATTATGCATTTTGATCATAACTTTGTTTCTACTAGTTTTTTTCCAAACTGTAATATGTTATGGAATCCGAACTTCTTAGAGAATCGTTATATATATCACATGTATTTTTACAAAAAAAATAAATTTTAATTTATTTATAGGCTCATCTAATGTTCCCTACATTAGATGTCTGTCCATTTCTCTCACATAATTTTTACTTTACATCAATAATGTAAGAAAAGGTATATATTTTCAATTCTTCCTTTTCAATTATTTTATTTTCTCTATACTAGAATTTATTTAGCTCAACCTTATTTATTTCTATGTTATTTTCTTGAAGCACCATCCTATGTTACAACTGCATGACACGTAATGAGCTTTGAGTAGGGCATATGCATACACATAATATTTTTAAACTTTATCAATTACTGATGCTTTTTCTCTTGTAGGAACCTATCATGTTTGAACCTCTATGAGTACACACCTTATAAGTGCATTGGGAAAGGAGTGGGCAAGACTTTGGTGCTTCACAAGATTATTGTTCCCTATATGTCCACCTAAAAAAATAAAAGCCCTCCTATATATTTACCTAAACTTTGACACCTCCATTACAAGCTACTCAAAATAATGTACCACCTTAAATATCCCCCACCTAACCCAAAACCATTTTTTACCACCTCACCAAATGTATTCAATTGGGTCAGCTTAGTATTGGGAATTGAGTATGTTACGAGACTAAGTTAACCCAAATAACTTTGTCTGGTACCTAACTAATATAATTTTATAACTAATTAGGTTGACTGGGCCAAATACATTGGCTAAAATTTTGTAAGGGTTTAGGGTCAAATAAAGTATATATACACATCCTTCACCCTATTTCCAATAGAGAGAATCACTCATTTACACTTATTTATTTGCTTATCTTCCATTCTACTTGAGGAATGAATGCTTAAGGTTTCGTACTACTTGGAGAAGAATCTTGTCTTGTGGAAGTGTCTTGGGTGCATAGTAGAAGTCTTGTAGACTAGAACTAACCTATCTTTATGAACTTTACAAACTACAACAACCTCTTGTAAAACATCATTGGATAATGGAGAGATTGAGACTCATCAGGATCCTCTTCAAGCTAAGTATTCCTAACTCTTAATTTTCTTTTTTTATTATATACATTTTCATGTATAATGGTTAATGAATGTATTGTCTTTGATTGCTCAGGATTACCTCAACATTGACTTGAGTAGAGTTCTTCTTTTCATGTTTATTTCTTATGTTTATCCCCACTTTATGCCATAAGCTTTGGTGAGCACTAGGTTAGATTTAATTTACTTTGTTATTGCATTAAAATAGTAAGACCTAGCTAAGGTTATTATGTGGTTTTCCTTGACTATAGGCTTTGGAACACTTTCTAGCCATGTCATTCGATAAGATACCCCTTAGGTGGGTTTAGTGAATCTATATCGGTCATGGCCCTGATTATCAACGTATTGCTACAAGTATATTTAGCTGATATATCTTCTTCAAGCCAACGTTGATTTGTAGATCCAATTCACTTTTGATTGCATATAAATGCCATTGTCTCTAGTCCATATTAAATTGAACAAGAAGGCAATAAAATTATCAATACTATTAATAAATTTAGCATATAAAAATAATCTCAAAATCAATATCTCTAAACATATTTGAAATAAATTTATTTAAGATCAGTACAAATTAAATATAACAAAGAAAAAAAATTACTATAAATTGGTAGTTAGCAAAATTTTGTTTAAACTACCTGATACATCATAATGATAGTTTTGGGTGTTTATAATTATGTATGCCATGGTGTTTGATTATTTGGCCATGAGCAGTATGAGTAATACCATGCTTCACATTCTCCAATGCACCACCTCATAGGTAAGGCACCAAATTTGTCCTTAGAATGCTCAATCATATTATAATCCCCACATACTAACCACATGGTAGGGGGAGCTTATCAGCTAAGGATATCCAAAGCAAAGATCTATTAGGACCATCATTAGGGGTATAAATGTTAAGAACACCTAATAAATGGAAATCAATACCAAAATGTATCCAAATAGCTCGGTGTGATAGGTCCTTTGCCATGGAAATAAGGGATGAGAAAAACTTAGGAAAAATGAGAATATTGGCGTTGCCAAGTATATCTTCATGTAGAGTGAAAAATTGTGTTGTGTCATGACAAATAAAATGGAGAGAAGTGCGGAGAAGAAATCTTAAAACTTTAACCTGTTGTAGAAAAACATAACCTAGAGAATCTACCTTGTTGGTAGGTAACATGCATAGAGCATTTTTGAGATGACTCTCTAAGACCACATTTCAAGGTAAAAATTCATTAGGAAACATCATCCATGTAGAGTTCCCATTGTCCATCCTAAAAATACATTAGCACTACAAAACTATTATGTGTTATGGGTGATAAATTCCTCTAGCCATAATGGATTGAAGCTTAGACTCATGATCTTCTCTGGGAGATTTACCACCATCATGACATGCATTGCATGAATTTATAGAGAAGAAGTCACTAACTGAGGATATCCTAGCAGTAGGGACCATGGAATCATTAGAACTATTAAAAACTATGCTCTACTAGGCCTGAGGGATTGGAACAATAAGGGATGAGGTGGGTATATTCTAAGAAATATTGTTTACTAGAGAAGATGTTGTTGGATAGGAGGGTTCTAGTCTTGGTTTTGTTTTTTTAGAGTAATTATGGTCTAATCATCCCCATTTTTTTCCACCTTGGGATTTTTGAGTTGTAAAGGAGCTGAAGAATGCTTTAGTCATCCTATAAAGGGAAAATGTTTGATATGATGGTTAGATGTCTGGAAGTAAAATCAAGTGTTAGGAAGGTTGAAGTAGACAAATTTATGTGACCAATTGCTAGATCATCTAACTAGATATCAATGAACTCCTTCAAGTCTTTGGATAGGTCCACCTCAATGCAAAACCATTCCTTGGGGTGGGAAGGGAACCTATTCAATTGCTCTTGGCAAAAAATGTGCCCAATGGGTGAAATAATTTGATCCATCAAGGCCCAAAGATGCACCGACAAGCCAACAAGTTCATCCTAGATAATAACTCTAAGAGAGGCTCAGTTTGTAGCCTTGAAATGTTGGGTCTAAATGGATAAAATCAAGAGTGAATTTTTAAGAACCCAATTGCTTGATTTGGCAAGGAGAGCTTGGAATTTAGATAAATCTTTAAAAGTAAACAAATAATCCCTTTAGTGAGGTTTATGATGCCAACCACATGCACCCCTGTAGGCTCCTAGTGGTGGCAAAACTAATGTTTTATGAACTCCTCCAAGGGGGCTCATTTGACAAAGTAAGCAATAAGGTAAACATTTTCATATCATTTGCATCCATTTTCAATAACATCAGCAAAAAGACATATCTCTAGCTAAGAGGGAAGGGCAGGGGGAGTACTTCATCATAGACGTTTGAGACAAACTTTTAATCACTTTTGGGTACCATTTGTTTCATCTCCAGCATCAATTGTTATAGTCAAGAGTGGAAAATCCATTATATAGGGATAGCCCACTCACAAGACAGAGTGCCAAGTACACTTAATGTGGACAACCCCTAAAAAGTCCTCTAGAAGCGGTATGCAAAGTTGACAAGAAAGCACACAAGGGAGGGTAAGTGTACTAACTAGAATGAATTACATTTCAATGTAACATTTGTTATTATGTCAATAAGCATTCTACAATGGTAGCAATGGAGTAAAGTGTAATAAAGCAAGTTGTTGATTTTTATATTTGATATCTATTTGATTGTTATGTAAAAGTTTTTTCTGTTTGCTTGAAGAAGTCAACCTACAAATCATAATATCTTGACAATATAGTAAAGTTTGGAGCCCATTTGTTTTCTCAAAAATAATTTTTAGAGACCAACAAATATTTGTAACTAGATAGATGCCATTGTCTCTAATCAATATGAAATTGAAAGAGAAGGCAATAAAATTATTAAAAAGATAATATGTAATTTGAAATAAATTCATTTAAGATCTGTACAAATTAAATATAACAGAGACAACAAAAATATGGCTATTACTTGTTTGTTAGCAAATTTTTGTTTAAACTACCTGATAGATCGTAATGACAATTTTGGGTGTTTATAATTCTGTATGCCATGGTGTTTGGCTGTGAGGGTATGATCAACTCCCCTATCGGAACACACGATTAATATTTTTCTCTACCCATAAAATCATGGAACTCTAAAATTCTTATGTAACTAATACTGGGCAAAAACATAAACAATGTTGGAAACATGACTTGACTCTTGAATACACGAAAATTAAAAAAGACCCTCCGATTCACAGTGCAGATTTTTGGGATTAAGATTAAGAAAAACATGCATCTTTTTGGAGGATGGTAAACCTATTATCTAACCTTTCATTTATATGTATATATTAATATTGTGTATATATATTATATTGATAATCAATTATTTTTTGATATGAGAATTTTTTAAATGTATAGAAATTAAC
The DNA here is from genome assembly GCA_037957365.1 of Torreya grandis. Lineage (NCBI taxonomy): Eukaryota > Viridiplantae > Streptophyta > Pinopsida > Cupressales > Taxaceae > Torreya > Torreya grandis. The sequence goes on from JARHVA010002981.1 coordinate 2,232,344, forward strand.
GTTCCACCTAAAGAGTCCACTATCAATAGTATAGGAGACTGGGGAACCTGGTGCTCAACTGATAAAACAATAACTATATGAAATATTAATCAACTATTTTAAGGTCGGTATCGAGTCTCCATTTAGCAAGAGCAAAGAGAGGATGTTTGCGAGGTACAGTCAATCCAAAAGCTTCTTCCATATTCAACTCATATGGCTCCCCTGGAACACTCCAATGAAAGCAATGCACCAGTTGAGCAAGTGCGAATTCTACCACAGAAAGTCCCATTAGAATTGCAGGGCATGCTCTTCTTCCTGATCCGAAAGGAAGCAATTCAAAGTCATGACCCCTCACATCAATATCTTTGCCAATAAATCTCTCGGGCTTGAATTTCTCAGCGTCTTCCCAAACGCTCTCATCCCTTCCTATCGCCCATGCATTCACGATGAGCCTTGTTCCCTTAGGAATGGTGTATCCGCCCACACTGCAGCTGTCACTGGATTCATGAGGAGCTAACAATGGCCCTGCCGGATATAATCTAAATGTTTCCTTCACTATGCATCTCACGTATTCCAAGCTTGCCACATCACGCTCCTTTAAGCTGCGATGTGTGCCCACCAGAGATTCCATTTCTTGCTGCGCTCGTGCGAGAGTGGAAGGATTCCTTATCAGCTCACTAAGCGCCCATTCTATCGTTGTGGCGGATGTTTCCATTGCAGCAGTCACCATGTCCTACACAAGTTCAACTCAAAATATTTTTTTCATTTTCAATATCTCAGTTTGAATGTAAATTTCTAAACTTATGAATATAAATGTTTTTGGGAAACGAATCAATATACTATTAAACATTATAAGAGGGGGCCTTATTTCAAAAAAAAAACACTTAGAATATCAAGCGAGCAGACGAAATAATGTATCCAACAAAAAAACCCTTGAAATGAAAAGAAAACATGGAGAATAGTAACAAATTTTTTAAAATCTATGAATCCACAAAAGCCACCTGCCAAGATAAACAGCGAGAGAGTAAAACAGAGCCCACAAGATAAAAGGGAAGCCAACATCACTGATAAGCCTCAAGTTAATGCATTCCAGAAATGCAAAACGAAGATTTCACGAGGAATGAAAACCTACAATAGACTAGTTGGATCACAAGCCTCATAAATATTCTATTGGAAATCAACACAGCCCATTTCCTAAGGGATAAAAGTATGGGGAAGTCATAATCTTTCAAGAACAAGTTTTTTCGGCTCAACATATTTTTTCAACTCATCACATCTAAAAGTTGGAAGATTAAACAAAGAAATCATTGTCAAGTTCATAACAATCAAGGGGTCAAAGAGAGATTTATAAACCATTTACTTTTCCCATACACTAGATTAGGAGAGCTATCATCAAGGGTCAAGATTTCTCTTCAGTGTTTTACTACCATTTGATCCTCCATGAACGCTAGTCCACAACAGATATAGTGTTTGCTATATACCCACATTAGATATATTGTTTACTATAAACCCAGGATTAGAAGAAAACCCATATGAACAAGAAGGATATCAAACCAAGTTCACATTCATAACATAGTTTATTACCCGAAGAGAGTCCTCCAACAATTTCAAAACAGAATTTTTTATTTTCAAAAGAATGAAAACTGGGGAGGAATTCACTAGACATAGTAGACAACTGGGGTTTAGTAGTATGATTCCTCCTCTCTTTTTTGCATAGAATTGTTGATAAAGACAGAGATGGGTCGCATGATCTAATTTCCTGTTATCAAATGCCAACCTAAGAACACATTATGAAAACAAAACAAAGAAAAGTTTGAAACATCTTATTATCAAAACACAAGAAAAATCAAAAGATTAAGAGAAGGCAACAACATTAGGAGTAGGTGGTGGATAATATTAACTAACTTAAATAGAGGAGGAAATAGTATAGGGATTCGGGTTGATTGAATTTGATTTTTATATTTTAAATATTTTATATTTTTAGTTTTTATTAAACCTATACATTCAACACCATTCAACATAAACACACCAGTTTGAATGTGATATCATTAAAAAAATAAAAGTTCTCCCCAAAATGAATCCGACGAATGTAAATATTTGAATGTGGAGCTGTAAACTTACCAATATAACTGTTTTGATGTAGAGCGTTGTGATTTTGGGGTCCAACTCGGCCATGTCGAGCAGTATGTCGACCAAGTCTTTTACACGTTCGTGTTGGTCGGCATGCAAAATGGATTTTCGACGTTCCATGTGCTCCTCGATTACCTTGGCGGCAAAATCATCAAAGATTTTGAAATTGCGTTTCATGCGACGATGGATGCCTCCGAGATCGAGGCAGTGGAGGGAAGGAATGTAGTCTCCGATGCATAAGGTGCCGCTCAGAACAAATCTCTCTTTAATCATTTCTTGAAAAGCCGGCCCTCCACCCACTTCATCGCCGGAGTAGGTTCTGCTTGCAAACATTCTGCAGATAATGTTTTGCGTAAGGACGTTCAGCCTCTGCCGCACATCCACGAAGCGTTCGCTCTGACTTGAGACGGCAATAGAACGGATCATGGCGGACACCTCTTCTTCCCTCACGCTTTTGAAGGATTCCATTCGTTTGATAGTAAATAACTCGAGCGTACATAGCTTTCTCATTTGCCTCCAGTGCTCTCCGTAGCTGGAAAAGAAGATGTCGCGGCCATCGTAGCCCAAGTATTTGGCGGAAGCAGATTTGGGTCTGTTGGCGAACAACAAATCATGAGTTTTCAGAAACTCTTTCGCCATGGCCGGAGACGACACCACCACCGTTGGAACGGAGCCCAAGCGGAGGTACATAATTGGTCCGTATTTATTTGCTAGCCGTGCAAGAGCATGATGTGGGAGTTCTCCCAGTTGAAACAGATTTCCCACGATGGGCAACGGACGAGGCCCAGGCGGCAACAACAATACTTTAGTACTCTTTGAATGTCTATGCCAAATCCAGATGAAGAGGATAATCCCCACTACCACCGCTATGGCTACTGAAGATTGTGGCAATGGCGCCATTTCTGAAAAATACTGTTTCGTGATGATGAATACGTCGATTAATAAATTTTAACGCAGCATTTTCCAAAACTCTTTCCTATAATATAGATTGGAACTGTTCCATGGATCGCTGAATATGATTGGAAACGTCGATCAATAAATCTTAACACGGTTATTCCAGAAAAAAATTCTCTCTTATAGTATGAACTGTAACTGTGAAAGCCTTAGATCTTTAATCTACCAACAACACTTTAAAGGTGTGAAAACAAATTTATTGATTTAGCAAAAGCAGGAGCTGTTGGAGAGTATTATGGGGGGAGGCATCCTCGTTGTCCAAAGTCGGCTAACAAGAGCATTTTTTACGATGACGAGATTAGGCGATGATGACAAATAGAGTGAGGCAGTGAAGATGCAGGTGGCGATGATGAAGAAGAGCAGAAAAATCCTAAAGCTCGGCGTAGAATGAGGAGATTCCTTTATAGACGGCCGTGGCAAAGGATTGGACGAGGATTGACGAAGATGTGTTTATTAAACTGTGTTTTATTGTCAAAATGTGGAACGCCTGAAAATTAAATAGAGTCTAAAATGTAATTTTAATGCATATTTTAAAGTGTATTAAAATTGTCATCTTACTTGCGCCTTAAGTAGATATTAAAGTATGATTTTAGTGTATTGGTATTAGAGATATAGCATTTTTCACATTCCAATAAAAATATTTTCATAATATTTTGTAAAATGTGTTTTTTTTTACCTCTTCAAATTGATGTTTTGATCACACTCTATGGATTATTATGGACAAGTTAAGAAAATGTTTTCTTATTTATTATTTTATATTTTATTAATCTTTTTGATAAATAATCATTTTAATAGGTTGGTTGAATAAAAAAATGTTTTTTTAAAAAAGAGATTACTTGAATTAAGTTAAATTTATAAAAGACATACACTTAATCAAGTTATATTTATAAAAGATATACAAAATTAATTATTGAATATTTTAAGTGAGGTGATTGTGTGAGTTTGTTTACATTTAAAATTTGATGATTAAAATGGGAATCCTTCACAACATTTAGATCAAAAGAATGTTTGAAGAAGGCTGAATTCTACATGTATTAATTTTATCTCAATGATCCAATAGGGAAAAAGGTGTGAGAAAAATAAAATATACAAACAAAATATATGATGCACCAAATTCATATGATCCTCTAGCTTAACAAACACAATATAAATACAAAACTACTTCTTATCTTAATAATATCGTAGAATTAATAGATAAGAGTAATGGTCTAATTACGTAACATTACAATATTAAAAATAAAAAATAAAATAAAAAAATAGGTAATTTTTGAAGGATTTGAGAGTTTTTTCTAAAGCTCATAAAACATCACAATTTTTTTTTACAACTATAAACATAACTTTAAAAATCAGAACTTTTAAAAAAGGTATTATAACAAAAAATAATAAAAAAACCCAAAAGTCTTAACCCTAACAAAGTGGCCTACCAAAACTAATTATTATTAATAATTCTTCTTCTAATAAATTTCTTATACTTAATAGTTTTCATATTTATACACATATTAAAAATATATTATTATTTTGTTTAACTTTAAATAAAATTCATATTTACATACTTATATATATTAGGTGAATATTATTAACCTTCTTTAATTTTAAAAAAAAATTATTACTATTTTTTTTAAAGCAATAAGATAAAGGCTTGCTCTATTATAATTCATATTGAAGATAGGATATCTATCCTAAAAATATCTATTTCATCTTAGAGAAATTCTTATTATATTGATTTATTTATTTTTCTTGAACATATGTGTAAATTAAATATTAAAAAGTTTATATTTATTATAAGTCACCGGTTCCTATTAATTAATGTGTTTTTCTAGAGATTGAACACTTAAATTAAATCAATAATGTCACAAAAAGTTAAATCTTATATATCTCATGAAATGGCGTTATGTTATTAAATCTATTTAACTATTTTCTTAATAAATTAGAAGAGACCAAAAATAAATGTTGAAGAATAAAAAAATCCCTTGGACCCTATTTACATAAAAATTAAAAAGCGTGTATGATGACCCTATTTACATAAAAATTCCACCAAATATCTTGAATCACACCAATAGCTCTAGAAAAGGGGATTTACAAGAATAGACATCCTTTACATTAAAAGCATATTTTTACACTCGATGATTGAAAATCAAATAAAAGAGAATGCCCTTGAGAAAATGGATCTTAAAATTAGAGTCATGAACTTCTATAAAAAAATTCTGAAGTAGAGGATGAATATATGCTCTCTTTTGGAATAGTACTTAATAAAACGTCCTTAATCCAATAGGTATGGAGTCAAAATAGGATCAGGTTTAGATGAATCAATGAATAGAAAAGTAATGAATATAATATAAATGATTTATAACAAATGCAAGAGGAAAAATTAGCTTTTTATAAAGATTGATGTCAATGCATACTTCAGTTTATCCTATTGTTTTTGGGATAGGATTTTAATCTTAGAAAAAATGTGGTAGTATTTTGTTTTTTCTATGAAATATATTTATATATTAATTATATAGAAATATACAAACAATTTACAAAAAAATAGGTGGTATGAAAGCATGCCAAGTCACATTAGGCAGAGTTTAGAAGTAAAATTATAAGTATTATAAATTAGGTAGTCCCTAAAAACAAGTCACTAAGCCACTAAGAAAGATAAATTTTATTTAGCAAAAGCAAGGTCAAAAGGCAGAGGATCCATATCATCAGGACACCAGCCCAATCTTGGTAAGTCATTACCATCTGGAACAAGTTCCAAGTCAGTATATTGGGAAGTGTCTATGTCATCCTTTGTTGCTCGTGTATGAGTGGTGAAAGTGGAAAAAAAAGAACTTATCAGCCTTTAGATGGTGCCCCCTAATCATCTAGCCATGGAGGAGGAGGAGGAGGAGGAGTGCCCCAACCATCCTGACCAATAGGGGAAGGAGGTGGTGGCTGCCACCCTCACTACTACTCAAGGGAGGAAATGTGATGGTATGGGGTGCCGTTGTGAGAATGATGCCTAAAACCACTATGTTGATGCCCACCATGAGGTGGTTGAGACACTCTTTCATCTAATCTAAGATTCCTGGGTAGAGAAGGTGGAACTTGAGCCATAGTACATGGAGCATCTCCTCAATGGGAGAGGAGATCTTGTAAATACCTAAGTCCATAGCCACTTTATTGGCTTGGGATTGAATCTACAAGAGAACATTAAATATAATATAATATTTATGTAAAGTAGAAACATTACAGTCAGTAGAAGCATGATTAAACAAAGAATTAATTTTTTCTTTCCAAATCTAGATGAGAATCTCCACTCTAAAAGTATGCCAAACTTGCGTGTATTGGAAGGACATCGTGGGTTAGTCTCCAAGGATGATATGCTTCTAAATAAATAATTTTGACTAGAAATGCCTGAAAAGATCATAGATACAAGTCCAGACCCTTTGAGCTTTGGAATAGAAACATAAAAGATGAAGAAGTGTCTTGAGGTAGACATAGAAGGGGCAAGTAGGAAAGTGGACTCCAAGATGGATCAGTATTCTACCAATAGGAAAGCCTTGGTGGAGTATACACCAAGAAAAATGAGTAAGCTTGGGCTCCACAAAAGCCCCCCAAATAGTGTTGAGGCAAAAGCTCCACATTTTAACAAATGATTATAGCCCCCAGTAGATGTTAAGCTTATCAACCATGGGTAAATGGGGAGTGAGTCATGTGTATCCAAGTTGAGGGGCATAATTATGGAAAGTGTTATTGACATACCATTTATAGTCTTTCCACCATGTTTGATTGGAATGGATCAACATTTTGTGGAGCATGGAAGCTGGGATAACATTAAGGATCTCTTGATAGGATTCTTATTCTATATTAGCTAGCCTAAATTTAGATTTTACCTCATCCTAGGATAGCCAAGAGCGAGAGTACATAAAAAAGATATCTTGGATGGTATGAGTTCCTATGTGGTAAAGCTTGAGAACATTGACCCAAGGGACCTCTACCAAGGGCATGTCATTATGAGATAAAATGAACAACCATCAAATATAATGAGAGTTAGTAGAGAGCCGATTCTAGAAATTAGATCCATTCTAGAGAATCCATGGTTTGATATTTTCCTAGGCTTTCCATATGCTTTTGGCCACAAAAGACCATGTGAATTAGATAGGAGACTGAATGAAGAGTAAACTGGGGAAGTTGATCCATTTCTATGCCTTCTTTCCCTTGGGCAAGTTTGAGGATATGCAGTGTCTGAACAACACCTTCCAATAATCTTAGCCCTCAATGGCCTAGACAATCCATTTGGCACATAAGGTAGTTTCTTGGTAGACTATATCAATAAGCCCCATCCCTCCAGCATCATGTGTGAGGGAGAAATATTCTTAAGAAACCTTGTGTAATCCTTTATCCTATGAGGAATTGGCCCAAAGGAAATATTTGACTGAGAAACTTCTCCAACTTTTGGTAAATTTTTTTAGAAGGCACCCAATATGATGAGTAGTACACATGGGTGGATGCAATAAATTTTTAGTAGATTTGAAATTTCCCTGCTAACGAAAAAGACTTGGTCACCCAAAATTCTAACTTCTTAGTAACTCTATCAACAACATATGATCACAACAAAGGTGGTGAGGTATTGAAAGTAAAGGGGATGCAAAAAAAATTAAATATATTATCATGTTGGAACCACTTCCAACCAAACTTAGTAGCCCACACTGGTAGAGGGAGGTAAGATTGTCTTTAGCAATAAGTTTTCCACCATTGGATGTTGGAGCTAGAGGCTAGGAAGAAGGTGTCAATACACTTCAAGGCATTATATACATTGGTTTCATCCTTAATGAGAGTAAGAAAGGAGTCTTATGCAAAGTGTCCATTGAACAATTGCATATCTTGATGTGGGTTTATGGCATCAGGAGGAGATAGATTTTTGTAACAAGGCCCATAACTTGGGCATTGCTAATAAGATATCCAAAACTCTTAGAAGCAAAAACATATAGGGCAAAATCCAAAGGGAACCCTTGAGGAATAGAATGGAACAAGCCAAATT